>VMDO01011527.1:0-66415 GCA_007922755.1 Pedetes capensis | reverse complement strand
GGTCCATTTTAGCTCACTGATGCCTAGAATGTCAATGTTTATGCGATCCATTTCTCTTTTAACAATTTCTAATTTGCCTAGATTCATACTACGTACATTCCATGTTCCAATTATTAATGGATGTTTACAGTTGTTTCTCCTCATTTTGAGTCCTGCCACATCAGCAAGTTGAGCACTCTGGGGTTTTACTCAATTTCTGTCATCATAGTAGACTCTACTTTGAGGAGGCAACTCTTCCCCAGTAGTCTTTTGAGTGCCTTCCAACCTGGGGGCCTCATTTTCCGGCACCATATCTGACAGTGTTTCTTTGCTATCCATAGGGTTTTCAATGGCTAGTTGTTTCGGGAGTGGTTCACTGGTGCCTCCTCCCTAGTCTCTTAGTCTGGAAGCTCAGCTGAAAACCTGTCCACCATGGGTAACCTTGCTCATATCTGAGGTACCAGTGGCATAGCTTTCAGCCTCATTGCAACACACAAGCCCCCACAGTGCAGCAAACTGACAGACGTGTGGGGGTTACTAACATTTCATTGACAATAAAAAGGGGAAATAGTTAAATGAAATGATTCACATCTTTTTAATTGTGAAACAGTAATGGAAAAAAAAAAACTCTAAATGGAACCAAATGCTTTTATTGGACACTGTGTATTTCCTATTTTATTTTATTTTATTGGTACTGGGTATTGAACCTAGGACCTAGCACATGCTAGGCTAGTTTATGTCATTGAGGTATATCCCCAGCCACATACCCACTTAAAAAAATTTTTTTTTGACAAGGGATCTTGCCAAGTTGCCCAGGCTGGCATCAAACTTGTGATCCTCTTGGCTCAACTTCCAGAGTAGCTCAGATATCAGGTGTGCCCAGCTCACAGTAGCATTTAATGCTTACTCTTAGAGACTGTTCCATACCATGGACTTTCACCTGTGAAATTATTTGGGCTTGTTTTGTCACAGAAGTGATATCAAACAAAAACAGAAGTAAAAACTTGTATTTGATAGCCAAAGCATTCCTTGAATATCTCTTGTTTGAAAGCTATCTCTGCTTTACCATTATTGTTGCTGTATTAAAGGAGGCAGTCTTAAGGGCCAGCACATGCTACTGAGCACTGCTCAAAATGAATGGGGTGTCCTTGACGCAATTACATCCCGCAATTTACAAGCAAATGTATTTTATTTCTGGTCTGGGCCATTGACTTCTGCAGACAGTCTTTGGTGGGACGTGGAGTCCCAGTTTCTCTTCCAGAAAAGGACATATCCATGCACATTGTGTTAACAATCCCAAGAGATATATCTGTAATTAAAAGTTAATATGGCAGGGCACAGTGATGCATGCCTGTAATCCCAGCGACTTGGGAGGCCAAGGCAGGAGGATCACAAGTTCGAAGCCAGAGGCAGCCTACGTAATTTGGTGAGACCTGTCTTAAAATTAAGAAATGAAAAGTGCAAACTAGGCTGGGGAGAAGCTCAGTGGCAGAACACTTGCATTATATGCACAAGGCCCTGTGCTCAACCACCAAGTACCATAAAAAATAAAAATAAAAAAATAAAGTTAATATGTATTGAATGCTCTCTGTCAGACACTAGATCAAGTGCCTAGCATAAAATTTAGAATATACTGTTCCATCTTGCCAGGTAGATTTTTTGTTCTGTCTTTTATGGATTAGAAAATCAAAGTTTAGATCATTGGAGGACATGATTGAAGTCACACAGGTGGCAAAAGGTAGAGCCAATGTTCTAAGTGATGTGAGTCTGCTTTTACAGTCATTGCACTGAGTTACTCTTTAGCTTTGCTTCTCCATGGGAGAGAATCTGGTTTGATTTTAAGTGGCCATACTTTATGCCTTTTAGAGGGCAAGCCCAAGATATTAAACTGTCTCTGGCTTAAGTGTAAAGTGAGTGGATTATTTCTGCACTTTATCTCCTTCCATGGAAATATAAATAAGTCAGTACAGGTGCAATGTTCCAAATTCTTTAAAGAAACAGCAACATAAAATCAAGTAATGAGACAATGTCAAGGGGAGGTGCTCAATACATATTTTGAACACAGATAAGTCTTTCAGAATAGTTCAGCTGCTAGAATTGTTAGTTCACTTCTTGTTCCCAAAGTTTCTGCACTAAATAATCCATTCAATTGTGACATCCTGTCCTCTCATGTCAGATAACCTTCTGGCCTCTCACCTGAGCATGTCCCCCTGATGCCTGCCATTTTACATATCTTTTCCAAACTCCTGCTATGCTATATTTGCAGTTTTCAGTGGGGCACCCAGAAACTGCCCCATTGTGCCACTGTGACAGTCCACCAGGGGACCTCAGGTGTCTGAGGAATAAAGCAAGTCAGCTCCAAATCAACTCTTATTTCTTAAATATTAGTTTATTTTGAATAGACACATAATAATTGTACATGTTTATGAGGTACAGTGGTACATATGATGTTTAAATGCATATATATGATATATAATAATCAAATTAGGGTAATTAGTGTATCCGTCAACTCTTTTATTTGGCAAGCCCATATTTTGCTATTGTGTCTGCTGAATCAGTGTTTACTTCTACTCTGCATTGGTTTTTCAGCTATCCAAAAAAGGAAAAAGAAAATAAAAAGTATACATACACTCCAGAGAAAGCCCAGTCTTTCTCTTTTTAAAATTTTCGTATAGTACAATGAGCTTCATCATAAGATTTACATACAGTTGCATCGTGTACTTTTTACTTGTTTTCTCTTTAATTAATCCCCTATGCTGCTTTCCCTCTTTCTCCCACTAATACCTTCCCCTTATGATTTCTAATCTAGCTATAAAATTATATATATTATGTTATAATACTATATACACACACACACACACACACACACATTCCTTTTATGGTAGATCTAATTTCTGTACATGAGTGAAAACATACAGTATTTCTTTTTCTGAGTCTAGCTTATTATGCTTAAAGAAATTACCTCCAGTCCATCTATTTTCCTACAAATGTTAAAATTTCATTTTTATTTGTGGATGAATGATATTCCATCATAATTTTTAATCCATTCATCTGTTGATGGACATCTGAGCTAATTCCATATTCTTGCAATTATAAACAGTACTGCAATGAACATGGATGTGTAAGTGTCTCTATGGCTTGATGACTTAGATTCCTTTGGACATATACTCAGGAGTAGTATAGCTAGGTCATATGGTAGTTGTGTTTTTTATTTTCTGAGGCACCCATACTGATTTCTATAATGGCTGTCCTAGTTACAATCCCACTGTTATTGTTAGGTGCTGTTGACTCGGTGTCCAACTCATAGTGACCCTATATAAAGCAGGCGAAACACTATTGTCAGTGCTTCTGTGCTATTCATAGGGCTTTCAATGGCTGATTGATTTTTGGGAGTGGGTTGCTGAGTCCTTCTCCCAAGCCTACAGCACCTGGTGTTCCCAGGCAGTCTCCCATCCAAATACTAACCAGGCCTGATGCTGCTTAGCTTCGGAAATCTGACGGACTCCGCAGTGGTATGACTGGAGGAACAATCCCACTAGCAGTGTAAAAAGGTTCCTTTTTCCACGAATCCTCACCAGAACTTGTTGTTTGTTTTGTTGATGCTAGCTATTCTGACTGTGGTAAGGTGGAATCTCAGTGGAGCTTTGATTTGCATTTCCCTGATGGCTAAAGATGTTGAACACTTTTTCATATATATATAGTGGCCATTTGTATTTCTTCTTTCGAGGATTGTCTGTTCAGTTCCATTGCCCATTTATTGGTTGGATTATATTTTTTTGGTGTTTAAATTTTTGAGTTCTTTATATATCCTAGATATTAATCCTCTGTCACATGTATAGTTTACAAAAGAGTTTCTCCCATTCTGTAGGCTCTGTATTTACTCTATTGATTGTTTCCTTTGCTGTGCAGAAGCTTTTTAATGTCATATAATCCCATTTGTCAATTCTTGGTACTATTTCCTGGGCTATTGGATTTTTTTTTAAAGGAAATACTTATCTATGCCTATGTGTTGAAGTGTACTCTCTGCATTTTCTAAGTCATTTCAAAGTTTCCGGTTTTACATTACAATCTTCAAACCATTTTGTACAGGGTGAGAGATAGGGATCTACTTTCATTCTTCTACATGTGGATATCCATTTTTCCCAGCACCACTTGTTGAATATGCTGACTTTTCTCTGATGTTTGTTTTTGGAAACTTTGTTGAAGAAAAAGTGGCTGCAGCTGTGTGAGTTTATTTCTGAGTCTTGTATTCTATCCAGTTGATCTTCATGCCTGTTTTTATGCCAGTACCAAGCTATTTTTCATTTTGTTTTGTTTCTGTTCTTTTTGTTATTGTTGTTGTTGTTGTTGTTGTTGTTGTTTACTATGGCCCTATAATGATGTCAGACATTGTGATGTCTCCTGCATTGCTCTTTCCTCCTTAGGATTGCTTTGGCTACTCAGGGCCTTTTGTGTTTCCATATAAATTTTAGGACTGTTTTATCTATTTCCGTGAAGTATATAATTATAATTTTTGATGGAGATTGCACTGAATCTGTAGATCACTTTTGGTAATATAGCCATTTTCATAATATTAATTTTTCTGAACCATGATCCAGGGAAGTCCTTCCATCTTCTAGTGTGTTCTTCATTTTTTTCTTTAGTGTTGTAAAGTTTTCACTGTAGTTGCCTTTTGGTTCTATGGTTAGATCTATTCTAAGATATTTTATTATGTTTTGAGGTTATTGTGAATGGGATTGTTTTTGGTTTCTTTCTCATGTGCATTGTTAGTATATAGGAATGCTACTGATTTTTGAATATTTGTTTTGTATCCTGATTCTTTACTGAAAGTACTTATCAGATCTAAGGGTTTTCTTGTGGAATCTTTAGGTTCTTTTAAATGAAGGCTCATGTTGTCTGTAAATAGAGATAATTTGACTTCTTTCCTTTTTATTTCTTTCCATTGCCTTGATTGCATTGGTTAGAACACCAATCACTCTACTGAGCAAGAATGGAGAGAGTAGATACACTTGTCTCATTCATGATTTTAGAGGGGATCTTTTCAGTTTTTCCTCATTTAGTATAATATTTGCTATATAGTCTTAATGATATTGAGATATGTTCCTTCTATTCCCCATTTCTTAAGGACTTTTAACATGAAGGGATGTTGAACTATGTCAGAGGGTTTTTCTGCATCTCTTGAGAAGATCATATTATTTCTATTTCTAAATCATTTGTTGATTTGTATATGTTGAACTGGTCTTACATCTGTGGAATGAAACCCACCTGATTGTGGTATATGATTTTCTTTTTTGCGCTGCTATATGCTGTTTGCAAGTATTTTATTGAGGACTGTTGTGTCTGTCTTCATTGAGAAGTTGGTCTGTAGTTTTCATTTTTTGTTATGTCCTTATCTGTTTTTGGAATCAGGGTGATACTGACTTCATAGAATGAGTTATAGAATATTCTTTCCCTTTCTATTTTATGGAATAGTTTGAGGAGTACAGATACTAATTCCACAAAAATTTGACAGAATTTAGTTGTTAACAAATTCAGATATGAGTTTTTCTTTGCTGAGGGGTTCTTTAGTAATGCCTCAATTTTGTTGCTTTTTGTAAGTCTGTTTAAGTTTTATATCCTCTAGATTTAATTTTGGTAGGTCATAAGTGTCAAGGAATATATCCACTTATGTATTTTCCTTTTTTTGGGAATACAACTTCTCTATGTAATCTCTAATGATTGTTTGTATTTCATTAGTATCTGTGGTAATGACCGCTTTTAACTTTAATTTTATTAATTTGGATCTTCTCTTTCTTTTAGTTAGTTTGGATTAGGATTTGTTGATCTTGTTTATCTATTTAAAGAACCAACTGTTAGTTTCACTGATTGTTTGTATTGTTCTTTTAGTTTCCATTTCATTGATTCCTGCCTTGGTCTTATTGTTTCTTTTTGTCTACTAGTTTTAGGATTGGTTTGTTGTTATTTTTCTAATGTCTTAAGGTGTATCATTAAATTATTTAATTGTGCTCTCTCTGATTTTTTTGATGTAAGCACTCATAACTGAATTTTCCTTGTAGAACTGCCTTTGCTGTATCTCAGGGCTTGAATAGGTTGTGTTTTTATTTTCATTTGATTCTATTGATTTTTAAATTTATTCTCTGATTTCTTCAATGACTGATTGATTGTTTAAAAGTATGTTGTTAAATGTCCATGTATTTGTAACATTTTTATAGTTTCTCTTGTTATTGATTTCTAATTTTACTCCATTGTGATATGGAAAGAAAAAAGGAATGATTGCATTTTTTTGGTTTTTGTTAAGCCTAGTTTTGTGAGGTACAATGTAGTCTATTTTAGAAAAAGTTATATGTGGAGCTGACAAGAATGTGTATTCCACATCTGTTGGATGAAATATTGTATAGATGTCTGTTAAGTCCAATTGGTCTATGATGTTGTTTAACTCTAGGATTTCTGTGTTGATTTTTTTTTTTTTTTGCTTGGGTGATCTGTCTGTTGATGATAGTGGGGTATTAGCATCAACCATTATTATTGTTTCTGGACCTCTCTGTTCCTTTATGGTCAGTAATGCTCATTTTATGAAATTAGTTGTGCCAGTATTCAGTGCATAAATACTTATAATCATTATGTCTTCATGATCAATTATTCCTTTTATTCACATATAGTGACATTCTTTGTCTCTTCTGTTTAATTTTGGTTTGAAGTCAACTTTGTCAGATATTAATATAGTAAGCTGTGATTTTTTTGGCTTCCCTGTACTTAGTAAATCATTTTGCATCTTTTCATTTTCAATCTGTGTCTTTTTGAGTGAGGTTGTCTCTTGAAGACAGCAAATATTTGGGTCTTCCTTCTTAACACAATTGACTAGTCATTGTCTTTTAAGAGGAATATTAAGACCATTTACATTCAGTGTTATTATTAAGAGGAATTGGTGTTTTGTGTGATTTTGTTGATTATTTTTTCTAGTTGGTTTGAGTGTTGACTGTGCTTTACACTCTCCCCTGTTCATATTAGAGGTTTGTTGGTTTATTAAGTTAGATAACCTTGCTTCTTTCTTAGCTTCCATTTATTCATATATTCCTCTCATGGAACTTATTCATCCCTATATTTTCATATTTGTGTCTGTCTTTCTTCTTGTTATATGCATAGAAATTCTTTTAAGTATCTTCTGCAAGATTGATTTGGTGGTTATGAATTTTTTAAGTTTGTGTTTATCTTTGAAGATCTCGAGTTCTCTATCTATTTTAAAGTAAAACATTAGTATTAGTATAATAGTATAGAAGTGTGGTAGTAGTATTCTTGGTTGGCAGTTATTTTGTTTTAGGTCTTGAAATATATCATTCTGTGCTTCCTAGCTTTTACGGTTACTCATGAGAGGTTTGATGTTGTTCTGATGGGTTTCCCTTGTAAGTGAGCTGCCATTTTTCTCTTGCAGCCTTTAAAATTGTTTCTTTGCTTTGTAGTATTAGCTTTCCAACTGTAACATGATATTGAGCAGATATTTTCTGGTCACATCTATTTGGAGTTTTAGATGACTCTATTATTTGGATGTCTATTTCTTCCCCTAGATTAGGGAAGTTTTCTGCTATTATTTCATTGACTAGATTCTCTGTGCTGTTCGTTTCAGTCTCAGCTACTTCTTATACACCATGGATTCTTAGGTTATATCTCCTCATATTGTCCCATAATTCTTAGAAATTGTGGTCATATTCCTTTTTTTGTTTCCTTTGTTGGTGCCTGAGTGTAGTGTTTCTTTTATTTTGTCTTCTTTCCTGGATATTCTTTCTTCTGCTTCATCCAGTCTACTGATGTTACCCTCTTCTGTGATTTTTTTTTTATTGGCAGTGCTTAGGGTTTGAACTTAGGGCCTCACACATGTTTTGCAAGTGCTCTACCGCTGGGCTGCACCTCTAACCCATTGAAAAAGGTTTTTGTTTTGAGGCAGAGTTTTGCTAAGTTATGCAAGCTGCCTCTGGTCTTGAACCTGCCATCTTACTGCCTTGGCCTCCTGAGTCATGGGATTACAGGTAAGCCACCATATTCAGCTTGTACTGTGATTTTTATTTGGTTTATGGTATTTTTCATTACCAACATTTCTTTCTGTTCTTTTTTTTTAAGTTCTCAATTTCTTTGCTGAATTTTTCTTCTAATTTAGACATTTTTGTCAAGTACGTGAATTGACTTAGTCATTTCCTTCATCTGCTTATTTGCATTTTCTTTGAGATCACTTATCACTTTTGTAAATAGTCCTTTGAATTATTTGTTTGGCACTCCAAACCTTTCAGTATCTTTGGTTTCCGTTGTTTGGGAGTTGTGGTCATTTGGACGAGTCCCATCATCTTGTTTTTTTCATATTTCTTGTATTTCTATAATGAGTTTTTAACATTTATTATGATTGTAATCTCCTATTATATTTGAGGGTCTTTTGAATGTGCAGTCTTCTCTTGAGGTTTTGATCCCCAGTATCACTCAAAAAGGACAAAGAAATCTGTTGCTATAGTAACTCTGATCAAAACCAGATTTATAATTTAGAATTTAACTAATTTGAAGTCAGATAGTACTTAGGAAATTATCTTAGGAAATGAAATGGTAGGGATAGTATAGAGCAAGTTTTGGGGTTTGATATTTATTGTGATAAAGATATCAATTGCAGAAGGATTAAAATTAGGGGAGGAAGTAAGGGGAGAAGGGAAAGAAAGAAAGAACAAGACTGGAGAGAAGAAAAGAAAAAGCAAGCAAAAAGAGACTTAGAGAGTGGGTAAGGAAAGAGCAGGCAAAAATATAAATCATTGTAGAAAAAATGTATATGGCTATATGAACATTGCAGGAGCTATAACTAATATAAACATAAAAGTTCTCTCTGCTTGTAGCAAATAAATTTGTATTCAACTAACATGAAGTATTATAATAAGCTGAGTGTGGTGGCATACTCCTGTAACCCTAGAAACTCTGGAGAGTGAAGCAGGAGGATCATGGTTACAGATGGGAGACTGTCTGCATAGTTTAGAATTTTTCTCAAAATAAAAATAATTAAAAAATGGTCTGTGGTTTCAGCCCAATGGTACAGCTCTTAAAAGTATATGTGAGTCACTGGGCTCAACCTCAAGTACCCAAATAGACAGATAGATAGATAGATAGTGTAGATAGATAGATAAGAGAGAAAGTATTGTAATTAAATAGCTGGAATATCCTAAATGGAAAAAAAGATTTAAAAAAATGAAAAATGAAAAGAAAAAGAAAATTTAAAGGAAAAGAAAGAAATTAAAAATACCGAGATCTGGGTGTCTCTCTTCCTATCTACTGTTGAGCAGTCCTGTCTAAATGTCTACCCACCAGAACCTTCCTCAGATGTCCCATCTGCTGGCTGGTTCTTGTCCAGTAGGATTCACAGCAACTGCCATGGAAGTTGACTTTAGAAACTGAGGATGAACAAACCTAACTTTTCAACACAAAAGCCTCTCTTGTGCTGTTGTTGATGCTGCCAACATGGCCATGTGCATCACCGGAGTTTACAAGCTTCAGGTGCACTTTCCTAATTTCTCAGCATGTGTGTGCTTCATGCATTCAGGCATGGCCACTGCCCGGGTTGAGTCTACAGAATGCAGGCACACTTCCCTAGTTTCTCAGCATATATACACTTCAGGCTTTTAGGCGCCACCAGCATTGTCACCGTGGTTGGAGTGCCACCCATTTACAAAATGCAGTGTGATGTACTTCGCTAATATCTCAGCATGTACACCTTTCAGGTTAGCCTGCAGCTATAGCACTGTGGTGTCTGATCCCATCAGATCTCAGAAGCTAAGCAGGGTCAGGCCTGGTTAGTATTTGGATGGGAGACCACCTGGGAACACCAGATACTGTAGGTTTGGGAGAAGAACCTGACAACACACTCCTAAAAATCAATGCACCATTGAAAACCCCATAAATAGCAGAGAAGCACAGACAATAGTGTTTCCCCTGCTGTGTGTTTGTAGGGTCACTATAAGTCGGATACCAACTTGATGGCACCTAACAGCTCCACAACCAACAACACACACTTCAGGCACACATGTCACTGGGTTTGTGGTTGCCACCACAGTCAAGTTTACAAGCTGCTTCCCTATTTTCTCAGTATTATATACTTCAGATGTCCCCTGTGTGAGTGTTTTTTGGATTTGTGTCCCTTGGCTGCCTAGTGTGTACTCCATTCCCTCTTCCAGCTCTCCAGTAGGTCAGTTTCAGGGGTTTGCTTCCTCAGAGGAGGTGGTTCTTTGTTGTGTTGTCCTGAAGTCAGAGCTGGATTTAGAGCTTGTCACAGCTATGGGGTTTGTTTTGCCTGAGTAAAGCACTTAACCTTGTTGGGGGTGCTGCATCCTCCCTTTCCCCTGCCAGGGTTATAGCCAGTGAGGGATGGGGGGCACACTGTTTTGTTCTTTCTCTTCCAAAGTCTCTCTTACTATGTGGATTCAGTTGTGTTGCCACCTTTATTGTATCCTCTGTTACATTCCCGATGATTTTTCTCCTGTGGTTTCAGTGTCTCTTTTATTACTCTGGGATTTTTTTAATTTGGAGGGTTATGGGGAGACTGCTTCTAATCTGCCATCTTGATTTTTAATCTAATTCCTGTCTTATGTAGATTAAAATAACTTTTAAGATTTTTTTCTCTTTTTAGGAATCAAGCAAATGTTGATTACACACTTATTTTTATTCATCTTAATGGTTATTTCTCTTTAATTGACATATGGTCATTTCATATTATGAGAAAAACTCTGTGCTTCCTCGATTTGAATTTCCATAATCTTTTAGAAGTTTCACTGGTTAGTTGTTCTTACCTTTTCAGATCCCAGAGTTTGCACATGTCATATTAGTATTATTTCTTCTATATTATTTCAGTTTGAAACGTCAGTACCTGTATCCGAAAGGGATATTTGACATTGAATCATTTTGTGTTCAGCTCAAATGTGTAGCTCTCTAAATCAAACACTTGCTTATAAATTAAAGGTGTACAGTGAAGCCTTTTAGTACCTAGCATTCTGGCTGTTTTCCATGCCCTTCTGTGGAAGACATTGATAATCCCAGGATCTTTCTTACCAAGCCTAGATACCACATGACTTTAGAGAGCACTTCTTGGCACAGCTCTAACAATCACTTGGAGTTGGTAAAATCAATTTGCTATCCATGGAACAATGCTCCAGGTAATAAACACTAAGAAAAATATTGATTTTTTTCTCTTCAGGGAGCACCTAGAAATTTTAATGAAAAGATTCTTTACAATGAAATGGTGAACCATGAAGAAGGCTCTGATGTTCTTAGAAGCTCAATAATGGGTTCTTGTCTCTGTGAAATACTTTATGAGGAAATTAAGTTTTGAATTAAAACATCCTACTACCATGACTAAGGATGAGAGATAATCTTCTCCTCTTCTCTAGAGAGCTTCTTATTATGCTTCATATGTAGAGGTGGTTCAGATGCACCAAACACTGACAGAACATAATTCATATTCTTTAGCCTGTACCCATGTATGCATCTTTAGTGATAGTCTCCACTTCATTTGTTCTCCTTAGGTTAAACTAAAAGTCATATTATGGAAGTAGAGATCAGGTAGGGCACTCTTACCTTTCCATTAGCATCTGGATAAATTTGTGGTAAGGCAATACATTCTTACTGAGTTAAAGACCTTAGAACCTAAGTGAATGGCTACATTCTCATTTATGTTTCCATGTGGGATTTTTATCAGGTCCAGTTTTTGTTATCATTTAATCCAAATGTGTATGTTATTAAATCTCAGTGATATTCCACATTAATTATCAAGGAAGAGTGACCAAATTACTTGAAGTACTGTAATGCACAAGGAGCTACACTCGGGGGCAGTCTTTTCTGGGAGGCCTGACATGGCTGAGGGTTTAAAGAAAGCTGGACTGGCTTGGGGTTGGATAACTGGATAATGCAAGGGTTAGCCTATTCCAGAAGATCTTTAATCATTTCCTTGGGGGCCTTTGTTCTTCTGGAGGCTCTCTTGGTTACAAGAAACAGACATGCACTCAAGTTGCCTCACATGAAGGAGGATTTATTAAAGTTTGTACATGGGAGAAGCTGAATGACCAGCTTCAACAAGAGATGTGGCTGAACTGCACTGCTCTCACATCTCTGTCTCTGAATCCTGTGTTCCTGGCTTATTCTTCCCTTTCTTTCCCAGCCAACTTCCTCTGTGCATTTAGTCACATAGTTCTAGCCCATAATGACCACCCAGTTCCACCTACCACTACCTGTCTGCTACAGTGGCCCCAACTAACTAGCTCAGTGGTTTAGCATCCCAGCTCTCAATTCTTCAGAGAGGACCTGGGCACAATTTATTGTTCTAAGAAGCCCACTGATCATAATGTCATGTAGATCCAAATTCAGGGGTTAGCTGCCTTACAGTCAGGACCTCATGGTTTAATTAGCTGTGGCTAGAAGTTGCAGAAACAAACTGTAGAAATCACACCTGCCTCTAAAGCTTCTTCAGTATACCTGTGCTTTCAGCACCCCTGGAGGTGTAAGAATATGATCACCCAGCCTGGAATTAAAGTAAAAAAAATCTCCCTTATTTGGGGATATTGAAACAGTGCAGTAGTCATTTCCAAAGCTGGCTTCAGAAGGCTGACAATAAGTTTAAAGTTATGTTTAGGAATTTAACAATGACATTTAGGCCATTTAAATTTTACTTCTATCTTCATACGTGTTTTTTTTTTTTTTTCTGACAATGGTAGAATTACTTCCGGAAGCACTCATTTTTCCTAAAGTCATTGCAATTGGCTTTTTTCACAATTTAAATGATCTAGAAATGCTCTCTGTCACATAAAGATGAGATGAGGCTACAAAGAAAAGTCCATTTCATTCTTCTCTGACTCTGGAAACGATCAGAAAATAATCAGAGAGGATCATAGGCCCAGAGGCTGAGGAAGCTGGGTTTCCATTATGGACCAGCTTGATATAAAACTTACAACTTTCTTCCTCAGGCCTTTCTGAATAATGAAATGTGGTGCTAATAGTAACTTGGGATCAGACCTGAGAGCCTCAAAGTATAAATTTTGTATAGAAATATATTTCTGTGGTAGGTAAAGTAAAGCTGAGAATCTTTTAGATACAGAGATTTTCCACTCCATTGTTATTTTCCCTATGGCTTTTACTAAATACAAATCAAGCCAATATTACAGTTCATTTATCCAGCCCTTTCAGCTGCCTTCCAGGCATCTCAGGAATGTTATCATGGACACTGACCAAATACCCCCACCTTGTGCAGAGGAGGCAGGTAACATTGTGAACAGAGACCTTCGGGGAAGAGATCAGGCAGGATGGCTCAGGGGCCTGAGAACCTGTACCAGATGGAGCTTGTTCTGGATTTGTTGATGTCCTTGCCTTTGAATAGTTCACCCAATTTCTTTCAAGGTCTCAGTTTCCTCATCTGCAAAATAGCAATCGATTCCTCTCCATGGCCTCTGAGGGCCAGTGGGAAGTTTGCTTATTAGTGATACTAAGAATGCTTGGAACTTATAAATATTTCCTAAGAAGAGCTAGTATCTTTTCTCTTGCTATAAGATTGGAGGAAGTATGCAGCATCTCTTCTGTTCATCTGTAATTTAGTCAGCTTGTGTACACACTGCATTGCATTAAACGCTGAACTCTGATCCTGGTGTTTAAACATATTAAATACAAAATATGAGTAGTATAAATTGTATGAAACACTTTTGTCTCCTACTTGGAGGCCTAACAATGCTGGGTCACCACAAACATTATACAGACACTGCTAAGAGTAAGTGGAAGTCTTTTAGACAGTGGCTAGAAAACAGTCTTACAGCAAAAGTAGTACAAGCCCATCACTGCCGGATTTATAAATAGGCCAGGGGAAATTGAGGGTGGGCAAAGGCTAAAGGGATTTGTTTATTTTATTTTCACATTAACTTTTATAATACTATTCCTCTAAAGAGCACAAAAAGGCTTCCCAGATAACAGACTCCAAGTTTTAAACTCTTCATTCCCACAACTTTGCCAGGGTTTGCTATCCATCACCTAGATCTCCCCTTAGAAAAATCAAGTTCCAGGACAAGGTAGTTTTCCATTAGTGGTTTCTGGATAGAGGAACCCACCATGGGTCTTTTAGTTTTGAGATCTTGGTTCTGGGCTTTTCATTATAAAAATATAAGGAAAGCTACATGGAAGCTGTTGAGGGTGATTATCACCTCCCATTGTCCAATTGCAACACTAATGGTTTTCCTTATCCACAAAAAGTTTACATTATGGATTATTCTTTTTTCTCTTTTCCCAGAAGTGGTTTTTTTTTTTCTTCTCTATGCTTTTGTATTTGACTGGGGACTTGCAGCCTGTGTGTCTCTTCAGTTGCATTTCTCCAAAGTCTCACTGGATGTGACACCAGGCACTGGGTGGATGTCTATGTCCTATAAGATGTGTGGGACTCTTTAAACTTTTTCTTGTTATACCATGCTATTTTCTCTTTCATCTTGGTCTCTGTTTTTTATTTTACTATAGCACCTGGCGGTTTTTAATATTTTCCTTTGAGGCAAAGTCCAAGAAAATAAAGAAACTATATGGATAGTGGTAGAAACTGTTGACAAAGAAAGTTTGAAAATGACCATGTTTTGCTTCAGTTTTCAAAAACTGTAAGTGAACGTAGAAAAACCTCAGCAATTACACATATCAGTGGATCCCTCTGTCCTCTGAGAAGAAGGGAGAGATTTATGGAATCCACAGGGGCTAGGGCCATAACCTAGTTTGAGCTTATGAGGCGCGAGCTCCTTAATGCCAAGTACATTTTGGAAATGATTCTCCTTTGCTGACAGTACCCTCATTACTGATTGTGTAGAGTAATTTATCAGGCATTTCTTAAAATAAACCGTTCATTTATACTAATAGGACTTGGCAGGAAGAAAAAATTGGCAGGACTTGGAGTTCTTAGTGTGGGGTTTTTCTTTCTTTTTAAAAAAATTTGGTTGCTTTTAAAAATTTAAAACACCAACGTTAAAAAGTTTTAAACATTTTGAGGAAATAGCTTTTAGGGAGCTGCTTATAGTTCATTAAAGCATAAGAATGGCATTATAAATTTTCAAAATGGAAGAAAGGAAATATTTTTGATGATGAAGTTCACCAAAAGACAAAATAAGTACAATATCACTGGTTTTATCTTTTTGCATTCTTTAGGCATTGGGTCCCTCATGTTGATAATTTTGTTACCTATTTTTGGTATCACATGGGCTTTTGATGAGAGCTCGTTCCACTTCTTCTCTGTGTGCAGTTACATGATCCTTCTCCTTGAAGTCTATCAGTTGGCTGTTTCTCCTTAGTTATGCACGTAACATATCAGTGTTTATGTAGACCCAAGATATTTTCATGGCTTTCTTATTATCTCCATGTTCTTAGCCTTGGGCCTCTGACAATAAATTTCCATCTTACATTCCCTTGGAATTAAAAGAACACTACTAGAATTGATAACGTTTTCGTCCAGAATAAAATGATAGCTATGAAAATCATAATAAAATCTAACTAGCAACTGAAAAAGGTTCAGGAATGCATCAGCCCTCCACCAGCGCAATGCTCCAGGACACTCCATCTGTGTATTTGTGTGTGCATATATACATGTATTCAGATATGCATATACACACATCTGAATACCTGTCACATAACTGCATATTTTTTAAAAAATAATGGAGCTATGTAAGTTATAGCATATGTTCAGACTCAGATGTAACAGTCTGTATGAGTTTAGACCAAAGTAGAAATAGTAAATCTTGCTCTCTGAGAATGAATGAAGTTCTTTGAAAGTTTGGGGGTCTATTGATGGTTGAGGCACACTAAAAAGGGTAACATGCACTAAGAACTTCCAGTAATATGTTGGTCATGTTTTCCTACCATCGAATTAGTGACCCTACCACTTTTCAGGCAATTTCCTGCACTGACTTTTTAACATCAAATGGTGGTTTTCCCTGTTTCCATCTTCTTTTCAACCAGGACTTTAGAGACTGTTATTTGTGTAAAATTGAACATTTAGATTACCTTGTAATATTCAAGCTTTTGTATAACTGATATGATGAGATTTTTGACACCCCCAAAAGTCTAGAAGGACTACATCCACAGGTCAATAATAGCATTATAATGTTAAAATTAATAGTTCTTTCTGGTTGATAAGAGTATGGGTAATTTTTCCTTCTTTATTTTTCTTTAATCTTTTTCTAAAATTTATAATATTACCTTACTATTTAACCATTAACCACTATTGTAAGTTCAAAAAAGACTCTGGGAATTAAATTTTGCTATTCTTTTAAATTCCTAATTGTCACACAAATGTGTTGTTCAGTGTGATCTCAGTAAGACCCAACTTGGAGCAAGTGCAAGATGTGCAGCACTGTAGTAGCTGCCTCAGCCCAGTCAAGTACCTGGTGGGGTCACATATAACCTCATGATACTACTTACAGTTGCATGCCATTTTCCATGTTTTATGACTGATCTCATGAAAATTGTGTATTTTATAATTTTTAGTATCTCTACATTAAAAAATGCTGGGATTTAGCTCAGTTGGTAGAGCGCTGCGCTGCAGTCTCTGAGATCCCGAGTTTAATTCCCAGCACCACAAAAATGGGAGAAGGACCTGGCAATCCACTCCCAAGGCAATCCCGAAATAGTCTGCCATTGAAAACCCTATGAGGGTCGCTATGAGTCGGATACCGACTCTAGGGCACCTAACAACAACAACAACATTAAAAAACAAGAAGATAATTTTTTGTTATGTTAGTTTCAGTTTTGATTTTATTGTAAGTTTTGAAACCTGGGAGAACTGATTAGAATTTTGTAAGTGCCTTAAGAAAAAGTTCTTATTTTTTGATTACTATTGTTACACAAATAATTGTTAATATTAGTAACTTTTGGAAGGTGCTTTAGTTCACACAACAACATAATTAAACCTTAAAAATGAATATCTTAAGAGTCTTTTTGTTTTGGGATCTTAGATGACCCTGTGAACCAATATCCATCAATTAAGTTAAAGTTGGAAACATTTCCAGAAAAGAAGGGAAAAAGGTGCATACTTTATTTTTTTTTAAGTTACAGTATTAATAAGTAGGATATTATTTTTCCTAGAAAGTTTAAAGTATGCCCATTATTTCTTCATATGCACTGAGAATTGAGGTTTTACAAAGTCCACTTATATCCTATATATCCTTATTTTAATTCTATATCCATTATTTTAAAATGTTCCTGAGTGATACCTCAGCAACATTTAATTTTCTAGTTTACTAATCTTGTTTTTGCTGATGCAAGTACTTTTGCTTTGTTTCCTTTCTTTTTACCTTTAGGCTGTCTACTAAGACATGCATATGCAAAAATTTGGAGATATCATCACTAGTTTATTGTGATTGTTGTATGTGGTCTATGCTAAGGAAGTTAGTAGGAAATGCATGTGAATTTCCTTGTCTTCCTAACCAATGGTTTCTAAACAAAACCTTTAGCAGAACTTTTCTCTAAACACCAAATTTAGATCATTCCTTTTAAATCCATGCTGAATGATTTTCTAGAAAGTTTGAGAACAGCATGTATTTGGATTAGCACATGGATTCACGGAGCCCAAGAATAATAACTAGGGCTGGGGTTGGCTCAGTTGGTAGAGTGCTGCTCTGCACTCTCAGAAGACCTGGGTTCAATCCCCAGCACTGCAAAAATGAGAGAAGGATGGCAATCCACTCCTGAAAACAATCTCGAAACGATCAGCCATTGAAAACACTATGAGGTCGCCATGACTTGGAGCCGAATTGACAGCACCTAACCACAACAAGAATAATAACTGAGTCCAGTAAAGAAAAAAATAATTCCTATCAAGGAAAAAAATTGTTCCATGAACTTCATTCCATGCCCCTTTTCAGACTGAATTCATCTCATTTAATGGGCATGTTCATACTTAGCAACAGCTTCAGGAGAAGAGAGGGACACAGTTGTTTCATGAAGAATGTTTTTTTATCACAATAACTTAGGATGTCCATCAAATTTAGGACTTTTCACTATAGTCCTTTAACTTTTCCAACCATAAGTTGCCTTTTTCTTCTTTTCTATGCTTTTCTGCAAAAGAGATTCATACTTAATTGTATGTGCAAGAATATCTTCTGTGCAACTCTACCTATGTCAGTGTTATGACTGTGGGAAGACAGTGGGGTTCAGCTGACTCTGTACTGAGAAAGTTCAGCTTGAGCATGGGCTTCTTCCTGGCATTAATGAAGACTCCAGCTAGAAAGCAGCATGGAACCTGGGTCTTTTGTTAAAAACTCTGGGTGAGTACAGCATTCTGAGGCTTGTCACATGGAGGTCAGCTGGTGTGAGCAAGAGGATATTGGGCTACGCTGCCACTATAGTTACTTTAGTTCTGGAGCCAACACTACTTTTTCAGAGAATCTCAAATAGAATAAAGTGGAACTTTCCAAACCTCACAGAGAAATAAGCTTGATCAGGTTTAAAGAGCTTTTCTTAGGTTAATTGTTGTTTTTAGGTGCTGTTGAGTTAGTGTCTGACTCTTAGCGACCCTACATACAATAGATGAAACACTATTGTCAGGGCTTCTCTGCTATTCTTAGGGTTTTCAGTGGCCGATTTTTTTGGGGGGAGTGGGTTGCCAGATTCTTCTCCCAAGCCTATAGCATCTGGTGTTCCCAGGTGGTCTCCCAGCCAGGTACTGATCAGGCCTGACTCTGCTTAGCTTCTGAGATTTGATGGGATTGGACACTACAGTGGTATGGCTGCAGACTTTTTCTTAGGAAGCATGCCTTATTTCCCCTTTGTTCTTATTTAATAGTTACTAAAGAGGCCTTTCTGAAAATTTAATCCATTTTCTGCTAAAATTATTGAAGAAAATACATTTTGTTCATGTTATTTTAAGGCACTAAAGCAGAGGCAAGCAGGGGCTCCCAGGAAAGAGCCTGAGAATTAGAGAGGTGAATGAGAAAAAGGAGGTAAAGTTCAGAAGGATTAACTAGGGGTTCTTCAAACCTTTTTATCCAGCCATAGATTCTTTGGAAAATGCTTAATTGAAGATTCCTGATTATGTATTAAAGCAAATAGCCTTCTTTTGTACCAAGGTTGGATGCATATGGCTGAATAAAAGTGTATTTAGATTAGAATCCTCCACTTTTTTCTACCTATGGACTGTGTGTGTGTGTGTGTGTGTGTGTGTGTGTGTGTGTGTGTGTGTGTGTGTTGTGATTTTATTTTATTTTTTGTGGTGCTCAGGATCCAATCCATACCTGGGGCCTCACACATACTAGGCAAGCAGTGGACCATGAACTAAGATCCCAGCCAACTTTTACCTGTGAACTTCAGCGATTTCTTAGTATCTGATCTGGATTGCTATGGTTTTCTCACTGAGGAAATTATTTGCCCTAGTAAAGTTGATTCATATCTGCAGTAAAATCACATAAAACTATTGTGACCAAAAAGTCAGTTGAACTCTGAGCTGATAAAGGGTGATGATTGCTTGATGATTTTTGACTCTTCACTGCTGAGCATTGGTACATAGCTCAGTAAATCTTTTTGAATAGGTAGGCATTAAACTTAGGATATGGGAAAAGTGTCAGACTATTTCTTACAGTGTCAGACTATTTCTATCTCTTCTTCAAAATGCCTCCTGCGGCACCGTCAGTATTCAATAACCGAGTTGGGTTGGAGCAGGTAGTTTGGAGCAGTTATAGGGGAAGGGTGATCTCAGAATTTTGTCAACACTGTTCTGCTCCCCTCATCAGCAAGCCTTTGATGTCATCTGAGACTTAGGCTCCCCTGACAGAGCCCCCGTTGGGCAGATCTAAGGGCATTCTTTTCATTCTCATTTTCAGTGTTTCAAGTGGACCATTCAGAACTGCTGAGGTCACCCTCTTTTCAGTTATTTTAAACACTTTTATATCATTAAAATCCCGCATTACTGGAGATTACATGCAGAGGACCAGCGTCACTTGCTCCTGGGTGGAGCTCTTGTGGACTAATCCCTCAGTAACATATCTGAGTGCTTCATCTTTTGGGCTAGTGAGTGCACCATCTTTGACCCCTGAAGTTCATTTCTTCTGTAAGAAGGGCCAAGGAAGAAAATAATTGTAAACACTATGAGAATAACACTAAAATGACTTAAAAATTCCTGGAGAATAATTAGAACCACATCATTTGATATGATTACAGTATAGGTAGATACAACTCAAACTGCAGGAAATGGAGAAGGCCAACACCAAATGAAGCATTTGTTGTTGTTGTTGTTAGGTGCCGTCGAGTCGGTATCCGACTCATAGCGACCCTCTGTACAACAGGGGAAACACTATCGTCAGTGCTTCTCTGCTGTTCACAGGGTTTTCAATGGCAGATTGATTTTTGGGAGGGGGTTGCCAAGTCCTTCTCCCAATGAAGCATTAGAATCTGTTATTTATACATATGTTGCATTACCTGAAACCAGTCACTTAATCATATTGAACCTCCATTTCTTCACTTTAAAATAAATAATTCTTTACTTACTGTCAGAGATAAATAATATTAACATATATGACTATGGGGTGGCTGGGGTTTTGTTCAGTTGGTAGAATTCTGCTCTGCACTCTCTGAGGACCCAGGCTCGATCCCCAGCACCCAAAAACAGGAGAAGGACTTGGCAAAACACTCCAGAAGCAATGCAGAAACAATTAGCCATTGAAACCCCTACAAGGGTTGCTATGAGTTGGACCGTAGTTGACAGCACCTAACAACAACATATGGCTATGTGAGCCCACAAATGCAAGATAATATTGTCACATAATATCATGATAGCAAAATATTCTTGTAAAAATCAATGATGAGAGGACCTTCACATTTAAAGCATGGTCAACAGCTAGATACTTTTAGTCAGTCAAACCTATGGCAATCTCTGTGACCACCAATCTTCCCTGGATGTCCCCTCCAGGGGAAAAATTTTATAAATTTTGTATTTTCTGTATATGTTTTATCAACCAAAAACTGCCTCTAAAAGTGAACCAGAATAGATACAAAATTTATGCCATTCATTTCTTCTACTGAGAGTATAAACTGCTAAGTGGGCCACTCCTGGAAAAGATGGTTGCTCCTAGATTGACTCAGAGTGGCTCCCTGTTTTTTCACTAATTTTTGTTGGATAGGAACCATCATTAAGTTGTCTCAGTGACATGAATTTTAACAATTAGGCAATCTTCCTATATCCCATAACCTAATACCTATAGTATCTTCAGCAATAAGTAAATCTCATAAATCTCATTAAAAATACCTTAGTCCTAGTTAGAGAATATATGTTTGATACTGACATTTCTTAAACCCAGTAGTAACCAAGAAGTTAAGATACATCCAGGAAAATCTTCCAAGCTTTGGTCACAATAGCTGGGAAATATACACATGACTATAAGCACTTTTACTTGTAGTACAAAGTACCATTTCTAAAATAGCATATAAAGAAATGAAATTTTAAGATACTAAAAAACACATGCAATAGTCTCTAAATTAGTGAATTTCAGAGTGAGAAAAGTGTAACTTCAGAGTGAAAAATTATAATTGCTTTATAACTTAGTGAAATCATTAATTAGGCATATGTTTATAATTTACTTCAAAAATAGTCTTAGCTTACTTAATGCCTTAGCTTTCCCTATGGAAGGTCAGTAAGTAAAATATTGATTAAAGTTTATATAATTTGAGCATATAATCTCAGATAAGCATAAGACCATAATTCAAGAAAATGATTCAGTGAATAATAGAATATAAATGTCTACTATTAGTGAATTTGCTAATAGTTATTTTCTGTAAGATATGTTAGAGAGTGTTCTTTGTTTCTTGTATTCAACATAACATGTTTGGTTAGCAAAGAGAAAATCATCGACTCAGCTATGATGTTGGCTTTATCTTATTTGGCTTAACCTGATGATCATGTCTGATTTTAACTATATTAGTGAAAAGTAAAGGTATTCATGAACTAGAAATTAAAATAGGGTGCATTGGCAGAAGCCATTCTGAATTTTTCTTGCTAATTATATTGTTGCATGTTATACAAATAAATGACAAAACCATAGTAAATAATTCCCTGTGGAAATAACCAAGAGAAAAACATAATTAATTCCTATAGTGAAAAATCAAACTGGGATATGTATGGCTCAGGTGTTCACAGAGTAGTAATCAAAATACTTAAAAACAGCCAATCATAGGCCTTAACCAAAAAATCACAGGCTACTGGTCATGGACTTGGAGTGCTGTCCCTCCAGTTGCATCTGGAACTGGGAATTAGCCCTTTATATTTTGGGTCATCAGGAACTTCCGTGAGATCCCAGGGAGGGAACTGGGTGCAGGACAGCAAACATTTGCTAATATGAAGTCTATCAATATTTTAGTAGTCAGTGTATACCAGTACATACAAGCTGAATATCAGCCTGGGTGAACATCGATAGTTCATTGGTAACCATTTGATTAATTTTCTGTAAAATGTTGTGAGTGCTATCTGTCCTAACTCCAAGGCCTCTGTGGTCATAATTAATTTATAAGCTAAGAACAGGTACAAAAGAAGAGAGAATACTAGGTGCAACACTATATAAAAAATCTTTAGGAGATAATTCTGTTTCTGGTACTGGGACGACTAGTTGGTAACACATTGACCATCTAATCAAGAACAATAAGAAAAACTGGATATTTTAAACATTTGCTCGAAAGCAATGAAGAACTCCCAAGAAAGTTCAGACTTCAGGGGCATTATTCCAAAAAGAAAGGAAACACACTCCTTTACTCTGGTACCCCCCCACTTTGGGAATTACTATTCTTTGATGCCCATCATGGAAACATATCAGGAAGTACTAGCTTATTGCTTGTACCAGTTTTACTGGGATTGGGTTGGGAACACTTAAAGAATCTAGAACACAAGGGGCCAAGATCTTGAAGAAAGTGGATACTGAAGATAAATATAAGACGACTCTAAAAGATAGAAAGAAGACAGATCAACTAAGGATCTTGAGATCCAAGGATCAATGTGGCAATGAGTTTCCTGGGGTTTCTTTTTGCATTATATATCCCAAGCTGATTGTTGGAGAAGCTACTGATCAAGAAATTCCAATACCAACAAACAAACAAACAAATAATAAATACATGAAGCCCCAGGAAATGCTTGTTCTCACTTAACTCTTTGACTACCATTGGGACACATGTCAAAAAGTAAATGTGTATGAATTTGACAGAAAATAAAGGAAGTGGTAGAAAAAAGTATTTTACAAACTCATATGCATTCCAGTTATTTTGCAATCATCTTCTTGTTTTGATCATTGTAATGAAGAGTTTCTGGAAAAAATACTTGTTGTCATATATTTTGATTTGAAGTTGGTAGTCAAAGGGTCAAACAGGCAAAACAGGGAACTTTTGGAAGATAAAATCCCTACTTCAGCCAAATGCGACAGGAAAACACAGCAACCCCACCTCTACCTCTATCAGCAAAGGCAGAGTGGGGAGCTTAGACATCTACCCTTAGCCAGCTGAAATAAAGCCCATCCTGCCATACTCACCCTCACTGGGATGGCATCAAAGAAAGCCAAGTGGGGAACACAGACTTCATTGCTGAGGTTCTGAGGATCACTGCCACAGCAAAAGTGGAGACCATAGGAAGAATGGACCTGCCCCACCCAGAGGTACAAGGCAATCCTGCCAAGCCCTGAGGGATGGTCAGAGGAGGCCAAGAGGAAAGCCGGGACTTCCCCCATTTCCCAGCAACAACAAGTCACCCATCCTCCTGTGGTGGCAGTGGAAGCCACATCAGCAGGAATAAATAGGTGCTCCTCCCCTCTGTGAGCTAGGGGGTTTTTGGCAGAGGCCCAGTGGGGAGCCTGCCCACCCACTCTGACCATCAGGGATGAGGTGTCATTGCTCCTATCTATGGAGACCAAATGGGGAATCTGGGTGTCTCCCTTACCTTGCAGTAATGAGGCAGTACCTTCCTCCTGTGCCAGCATAGATTCAGAGGAGGCCTGCTAAGGCAAAAAAGTTAAATAAGATCCAGAGTTTCATAATGCCCAAAGTGTTAAAGATGCACTTGAAAATCACTCCTCGTACCAAGAACAAGGAAAATCTCAACTTGGATGAGAAAAGACAGTCAATGGATGCCAACAATTGTTGTTAGCATTATCTGACAAAGGTATTAAGTCAACCAGACATCATAGTGCATGCACACACATTCACAGAGAGGAAAAAGTAGAAAATCTTAACACACAAAGAAATAGAACATCTCTGGAAAGAAATAGAAGATGTAAAGAAGAACTAAATGGAAATGATAGGACATGTTAAGCCAATAAGTTTTCTGTCTTCTTCAGATAGAGCTTTGTGTGAGTTGGGTCATACATCCAAAGTTCAGACCTTTCTACATTTCTGCATCAGTGTTAGCCTTTGCCTTCCACTTGCTCTATATGTCTCCCCATAGCGGTCCAGGTAGGGCTGCTACCACCTCATTTGCTCAGTGAGGAAACAGGAGTTCATTACATTCTTCTGGCCAGAGTGTTTAGTTCAGGTAAGACGCATGTCTAAAGCCCAATAACCAGAGAAAGTTCATGAGTTCTTTCTGGAAATATTTGGGCAAAAATATCTCTTTTTCAGTTTGATTTGCTCAATCATTAGACTATAAGCATAGATTCTTCATTTTCAGATTTGTTGCAATGTGGAGGGAGCCTGCCTGAGGTAAATCCAGAGACAGAATTGAAGATTTGATGAGAGTTAGGATCCTGGTGATATGATTTGATCACTTTGACCTATCTGGACTTTTTTGAAATTTTTGAATCTTTTGAAACTTTTTGAAAAGGTTTTCTTTTAAAATTTATTTAATTTTACATATTTATTTACTTTTAATTTTTAATTGATACATAATTGTACATATTTATAAGGTATGGTGTGATATATCAATATGTAAATGTAATGGGTAATAATAAGATCAGGGTAATTGGCATGTCCATCATCTCAAGGATTTATTATTTTTTTGTGTTGGCAACACTCTAAAATATTTCTAATGGTTATTTTGAAATACATAATTCAATTTTGTCAACCATAGGTATCTTACTGTGTTATACAACATTAGAAATTATTCTTCCTTCAGCTACAACTTCCTACTGGTTAATTCATTTATAACTCCAGGGCAGGCACAACATGTATAAAAATCCTAAGGAGATATTGAATTAGTTTTATTGGTGTAAAAATACTTAATGTAAGCGTCCCTTCTTAACAAAATCTTGTGCGCAATACAGTATCAGTAATTGTTGGAACAATGTTGTACACCAGATCCTTAGAAATTTTTCATCTTGCATAATGGAAACTTTACATCCATTGATTAATAAGTTCCTAATCCCTTTCCTTTTAGCCTCTAGTAACAACCATTCTATTATCTGATGTAATGAATGTGACCATTTTAGATAGTTCACATAATAGGAGTCATGCAGTGTATCCTTTTGTGGTTGGCTTATTTTACTGAACATAGTATCTTCAAGGTTCATCCATATGGCATAGATGTTCAAATCCATTCAAACTACATATGGCAGAATTTTCTACAATAATATTCCATTGTATTATAAATAATATTTCTTTATCTATTGACCAATTGGTGGATATTTGGTTTGTTTCCATATCTTAGGGACTGTGAATAGTGCTACAATGAACATTGGGTATCCTAATTCTCTTTGAGATTTTGATTTCAAGTATTTATCTAGAAGTGGGATTGCTGACTCATATGGTAGATTTTGAGTTAGGTTTTTAAATTAGGTCACATGTTTATGAAAAAGCCCCAAGAAATAGAGAATCTTTAAGAGAAAAAAAAGCTGCTCTGTATTCTAATTCATAGAATTACGAGCTGACTTTTATTGTGTATCTATAGTTTTCAAAGCACTGTACAGGGTTGGTACTCATCGATTCATCTAGTCCTCATAAAACCCAATGTTATATGATTCTCACATTCAACAAATATGGAAAGAAGGAAGGAAGAAATGTGTCCAAGTTCTCTTGACTAGTAAATGCCCTAGGAACAACTCAAGGCCAGAGTGGCTGTTCTAAAAAGCTGCCTCCAAAATGAAATTTATCTGTACATACATGTTTGAGGAAAATAAAATGTGTTACAAATCCTAATTCTTTCATCAATGAGTTTTCACTGCTATAGTAGCACTTTTAGATATATTCTCATTTGAAAAGCCAAATACTTAGTGGGAATCCAGCATGCAAAGATGAGTTTTTTAAAAAATATCTTTTCTCTGAAGGCTTAACCAAATTTAAAGAATAATACTAAAAAACAATAGAATAATAAAAGGGTAGGCTACAGAAGTTATTTTCAGGTAAAGAAAATTAATTTCAATGACATAGTGAAATAATTTAAGAATATTATGCCACCTCATGTTTACCTAAGGGCCTGCTATAATTTAAATTCTGATCATTTTTACCTTCTTATATAGAAATTTGAGATATTACCAATACTTTTTCAGAAATCCTCTTTAAATTATAGTGTTGACTGTGCGTTTGAGTGTGACTGTTTTGAATACAGTGTTATGCTGTCTTTAGACAATGAGGACTTTCACATTATTTCCATCTGTAAGCAATGAATTAAATTACTTTTTTGATGCAGTCCTTTTATTTGCCAGTCAAAGAATATTGCAAATGATTGAAAGGATTTATAAAATGAGGTGGCTGAGATTTGTTCTCATTTGCTTGCAGCTGAAGGCATAATACACTTAATGCTTCCAGGATATGGAGGAGCTAACAGATGTCAAAAGAGCACAGAAAGCTATTTTGCAAAGAGCATTCAAAAACCAAACAAAAATCTCTCTTTTACAAACTTCATAAACTTTATTTATCAAACATTAATCACATTTGACAGAAATACACTTGCTATTTGTACAAAGTGTACTTTTTTCCTTTTCAATTAAAAAAATAAAAGTTGTTATGATAAAGGTAAGACCACTGGATTAAAATTAGTGTAACATAAGTTTGTCTTCATCAAGTAACTATTACTAAAAGCTCTATCATATTTCTTTACTGTCTGCGCAATGTAAACAAGTAATTTTGCTTAAAGGTAGGAGAAAAATAATTAAAAATCAAAGACTGTTTTCACTTGCTTGTTTGACTTAACCAGATCTTTAACTGATCTAAGTTTCCAGAAACTGTCATTTAATGCTAGGGACTTTATTTAACAAATTCAGCAGCTGTGGATGTACATTAGTGATTAGAGATTAAAAAGGCTCACTAACTAGGTCACCTTGGTATACTTGAAAGAAGAACCATAATGTTGCACATTAGGATTTTCAGAGAAAGATGGTAATTTGAGAGATAAATTGCTTAATGCTGTTTCCATAGGTCCCATGTAAACAAACAGTAGAATGTTGGCAAGTTTTTATGATTGAGGCCAATGTTTAATAAAGACAAGAAGGAATAAAAAATGAAAATATTATTTCTGGATTTACATTTTGTCTTACTTCAGTCCAAATTCTTATTACTAAAACAATCCAAAAATAAAAAATATACTTAAGATCTCACCTGGGCTGCCAGTCTGCTATTATAAACATGTTACTTGAATGAATTGGTTTGTTTCTGACAGAAGCTCCCTTTGGAATTAATCAAGAATACTACAAATATAACAACTATTTGGCCTTACACACATCTATCTTATTTCTCTCTTTTGTTGGCCTAGCCCCTCTTTTTTCTGGGATAACTTTCTCCACATAAAGAGATCATGAGCAAAGATTTTGGTGTGTATTTCTGACTACACATGATTGGTCAAAGATTACTCTAAGATGGTTAAACACATGGCCACAGAAAATCTATAATTGTAATGGAAGAAATGTTTTTTATCTGCCAGAAGTACACTGATTAAAAATGTCACATTAAACCTATACATCTGTCTTAATACATGTCTTGACGTTAGACATAGGATCCTGGGCCTGTGTTTGAGAATAGAAAAGAACGGAGCATATTCAAAAGGTTTTAATCTGAGGCTGGGCAAAGCAGTTAACTAGAGTTTTATGGAAACGATACTGTCTGCATATGTCCCACGTGCATCCAAGTTCTCCGAACTTATTATCAGGAGGATCCGAAAGCAGAATGCTTTGTTCATGGAGGTGGTTGTTGCCACCAGATCTGCATATTCTGGTCTTGTATCTTGTATGGAAAACTATCCCTTTGATGAAAAGGGTATTTCAAGGGAATAATTTATCTTACTCCTCTTGTTGTGATTCTATATTCACTTGTTGTTGTTAGGTGCTGTCAAGTCAGTATCTGACTCATAGCGACCCTCTGTACAACAGGGGAAACACTATTGTCAGTGCTTCTGTGCTGTTCATAGGGTTTTCAATGGCAGATTGATTTTTGGGAGGGGGTTGCCAGGTCCTTCTCCCAAGCCTACAGCTTCTGGTGTTCCCAGGCGGTCTCCCATCCAGGTACTAACCAGGCCCCACCCTGCTTAGCTTCCGAGATCTGACGGGATCGGATGCCACAGGGCTACGGCTGCAGGCCTCGATATTCACTAGCAATTTACTAATCTCCATAAAGAAAATACAGCTAGACTTCATGTAGCTATCTTGTTTCTGTTGGAAATTAGTCAAATCTCTTCTTGCAATTAAGTTTCCATGTAGTTGACTGTGGGTGGAGAATGGGCCAATGGTAAAAATGTGAATATTTTTGTTCCACATGACAGCTGTATACATTAAGGAGCAGCATTCTGGTGAGTCTTCTAGTTTTAAAGGAAGTTTTCTTTTGAGTGTTCAGCTTTCATGGGATGAAGAGCAAGTTAGAACCAGGTCCTAGACCTTTCTGTAGCCTCTTTATACATTATCCGCCTTCCTGTTTAAATTTTTTCTCATAATTATAGAATATTATATAATGCCATTTGCACTGACCAGTAGCCTTCATACTTCTGGCTTAATTTTTGCTGTTGAGAAGCCAGCTATCTATCTAGTTGTTGTTATTTCAGAGGTAAACTTTTGTTTCTCTCCCCATTGTTCAATTTCACCTTTTTTCTTTGTCTTTGATTTTTGTTTTTGTTGTTTGTTAGATTTTGTTGTTGTTGTTGTTTTCAGTTTTACTGAGCTGAGCTGTGTTTGGGTGTGGATTTATTGATAGTTTTTATTATTTTACTTGTAATTTATTTAGCTTCCTAAATCTGAGAAGTCATGTCTTTGATCAATTCTGGAAAATTCTTCAAATGCTCACTCACTTTGTTCTTTCTTTCTTTTTCCTTTTTTCTTTTTTTAGAACTCCTACTACATGTATGTAAAGCATTGTCATCTTAACTACATCTCTATTAACTTTTCTTTCATATTTTTCAAGTTTTCATCTCTTCTGTCACATGCTGATTAATATCTTCAGCTCTGTTTTACAATTCACTAAGAATCATTTCAGCCATACCTCTTCTGATATTTAACCTTTCCACTGAATTTTTAATTTAATGATTTCATTTTTCACTTCTAGAAGTTATATTACATTTTAAAATTTTATTAATCTTACAGATATTTTTGCAACTTTTATAACTTTGAATTCTCACTTTTTTCAAACAAGTTCATATACTGGATCTGATCATCTATTGGATAAAATATTTGAGGATCTGATTCTTTTGTTTGTTTGTATACTTTGTTGTCTCCAATTCAGAGTAATATATTTCCAGGTATTTGTGTGTGTGTGTGTGTGTGTGTGTGTGTGTGTGTGTGTGTGTGTGTGTTACATTCATTGGAACATTATGTATCAGAATTCTTTGAGGCTAGATCGAGAGCGCATTCCTTTGCATTTGCTTCAGATAGAAACCCATGACATTTCAAGCCTAACCACTCTTTAAACAACATTTCATCCTAGAGTTTTTGTGGCCATCAAAGTGGTATGAATTCATGCTCAAAGCCTGTATGAAGACTGACTTGTGGTTCTTAAGGAAATTATTTTATCACTTTCCATGCAAACTCCAAGTAAGAAAGAATCTTTCTTGTCATTTTTCCATGTGAAGTGGATTTTAGTTCTCATTTATCATTTTACTGATATTATAACACATTGGAAGGCCTACCTTTATGGATCTCAAACATGACTTCTCAACTTCCACAATTGATGTCCTCTATTTTCTGTGTGGTCATTTATACCACTACTGTAAGACAACAGGCATTAGCCAGAGGCTCATGGGAAAGATGCTGCCTTCAGAATCCATTTAGTTAACATTTTCTCTGTCTACTGGATATCCTTCCCCAACTCACTACCTTAAAGATTTTTTTTAACTTTTGTTGTTAATTCAGCTTCAAAATATGTAAAACTGTATCTCAGCATTGTTGAGACATCTTGGATCAGTAGACTTGTTCAAAGTAGTTAATATGCTATATTTCCATAACCAAAGTTTCTGTGTTCCTTTTTAAGCTTAATTAAGTGGAAGATTTAATTCTCTTATTCTTATTTCATGCCATAGACATTTAGGGTAATCAAATGATGTAAGAATGCATAAGAACCTTAATCTATCTCTTTTTCCAATACCCTCATCCTACTGGTGAGTAAATGTGTTCCTAGAGAAGTACTTCCCTGGTCAGTGTTCCACAGAACTCTAATTTGTAGTTATAAGGTGACATAAACTTGGGAAATACTGGATTAAACAATGTAGCAGATTTCCTCAGTGAAGAAACTGCCAAGTGTGGAATACAGCAGCGCCTTTGGTAGTGGGATCACTCCTAAAACTGGTCTTGCTGAGGGGCACTTGAAGACAGCTGGTACAGAGACAAAAATGACTTTCCCAAGGCAATACAGGGTGTTAGTAGCAAAGCGAGGAATATGGTCCAGTTCTGACGCTCTTCCATCTTGATTATCTCAGTGAAACATTTTGTACAGAGCTACTTAAGGAAGCATCTCTACAAATACCCCATCCCCATATAAAAATGCATTTACAGCCTGTCTTCTTTCACTAAATGAGTGGAAAGCTGGCTTCCTTTGTGAAAACAGCTAAACAGCCATGCTCCCGAAGTTATTTAAGGAAAATAAAATCTTAACTCAGGAAGCAGTGGCTCCAGGTCTTGACCTGAAGTGGAAAATCAGTGCTTTCATGGGGCTTCAACTCAAACCCACACTGAAGTGTAGTAATCCTATCTGATTTTTAAGAGGGCTTGTGCTTTCTTAAAATCATCCTTGGTTTTAGTTGGCGAGGAGCAAACTTCCAAGAGCAAGTCCTGACAAGAAACACTTTTTCCTCCAGTACTGAGAGTTGAACTCAGGGCCTCATACCTGCTAGGCAAGCACTCCACCGTTGAGCCACACCCTCAGTCCCCTTTTTACTTTTTATTTTAAAATTGAGACAAGGTCTTGTCAACTTGTGTAGGCTGCCTCTGGCCTCTAACTTGTGATCCTTCTGCCTCAGCCTCCTAAATTGCTGGGATTGCAAGTGCGCAACACAGGGCCTGGCCAGAAAAAAGTTTTTAAAATTACTTTTGGATTTCAACTAGCAAAATGTGCATGTTTCTGACTATTAGTGTATTCTTCCTGCTATTACAGAAAATGAACTGTGAGAATTTAGGAAGGTGAAGTGCAATGTTATTTACATTTTTGTGCAGAAACATTATGAAGTGAAATAGTCAAACATGCTAAGTGAATGCAGCATATGAAAATTAATAGGAACATTTTGACTATGTGATCTTCTATTTTGAAACAATATAAATGAAAAGGGTCTGTCGAGGTACTTTCTTGACCTCTTTTTAATGTTTCTTCTTCTTTTTTTAAACACTCTCAGTTGTTTATAATAACCTCTTTGGATTCTAGATCTAAAAATTCTTTCCATGTACAATTTTCTTTTTTCTGTTTGTCTGTGTACAATAAGTATCTTTCCTGGAGAAAGTATAATTCCTTCAGCCCACTAGATAGTACGAAACACCTAATAGCTTTGAAATAGGGCAACATAGGTGAGTATCAGGTTTGGAACCCTAGAGGTCTCATTTACTCACCAGTCCATGAAAGTAAGTGGATATATGCAAAGATATTCAAAGGGGTTGAGAACATTTGTACCTCAAAAGCTAGGAGGTGGTTTCTTTTATCATCCTTGTTTTATAAATGAGGCCTAGACAGTTAAAGTAACTTGTTCAAAATCTTAGATCATAAATGACAGATTGGGATTTGAACCCAACTTTTTTCTGGCACCCCGCCCCTGGTTTTAATTCCTGAGCCATATTGTTTAGAAGCAGATATGACTACAGGATAGACAGATAGATAGATAGATAGATAGATAGATAGATAGATACATACATACATACATACATACATACATACATACATACTTATCTCTGATACTTTGGAGAAAGGTTTTGACTTGATACTATGAATCCAGAACAGTAAAATCTTGAGCCAAGAAGCCCCAGAAGTCTTGGCATGAAACAAGGGCTGACAAGAGAGGATGACAGTGCACAGAGGTCAGCAACAGCTGAAAAGAGGCAGATCCCTGGGGATGAGCCAGGGGCAACTCAGAAGCTGAGTGTCCAGCAACCAAGTCAGAGTGGGGCCAGTGTGACCAGGAAATGAACAGAGTATTAAGGAGGACCCAGCATTTCTGAGAAAGCATTTGGTAGAGCACTCTACCAAATTCTCTGAAGCCCCAGGTTCAATTGCCAGCACATCAAAAATGGAAGAAAGACTCAGCAGCCCACTTTCCCAAACAATCAGCCATTAAAAACCCTATGAATGCAGAGGAGCACTGACATAGTGCTGGGCATGGCACAGTGTTGGGGAGTGTTTCATCCAGTTGTACATTGGGTAGCTGTGTTTTGGACCCAACTTGATGGCAGCCAACAATAACAACAAGTGGTCATGACCAGGTTCCCTCAATCTAAAGCCAGTAGAGCACCCTTAAGGGGCTCATTTAAGTTTTGTGAAAAATTTCCATACGTTGGTTGGGGATGTAGCTCAGTGGTAGAGAACTTGCCTAGCATGTGCAAGATCTTAGGATCAATCCCTAATGCTCCAAGAAAAAAATAAATAAATAAGACACATATCAGATAAATTTTTCTGTCTCTTGGGATACTGAGGACACTAGTGACACAGAATTCTGTTCCACACACATTATATCAGTGGACATGAAATAATAGTATGAACTAACTTTTTAACTGTAAAAAAAAAACCCTGTAACTGTAACTGTTGTAAAAAAAAAACAACTGTAACTGTAACTGTTGTAAAAATGGCCTTTGATATCAGTATTTAACTTAAAGTATACAATAGCATTTCATAGTTACAGTAAGAACCCTAAGTTGAAATACCTGCCTTATTTTTACACAAAATCTGCATACTTGGAAGTCCTTATAAAGGTTTATTTTTTTCCAATTTGGAAAGCATACTCAACATCCTCATGATATACAGCTCAGTCATTTCAGTATCCTAATTCCAGATCTCTCAAGCTAAAATGATGAGCTACTCTCTGAAATCCTTTTCCCTCTTGTATTCATTCTCTGGCTTATTGGCCCCTCAGTCACTTGAGTTAGAAACTACAGTCATCCTCTGCTGCATCACCTGCCTCAACATCCACATCCAATTGGTTGATGGAGCTGGGGTTCCACATTATATGTGTCTCTCACTTGTCTCCCTGCCTCTCCTTCCCCCCATTCCCATCCCCCTGCCATATAGGCCAACAGACTTTCTCCTGTACAACTTTGGGTCAGATGCCAATTCTCATCTCACTTTACTGTGGCCACACTTATGAGATTATATGATTGAAAAGCATGTCAAAGGCAAGGCCAGAAGCTGCTTTGCTTGGTAACATAATTGGTAGGTACTTTCAGGATTTTATGCCTCTCAGTGTTTGATTTGTACCCTGTAAGTCCTTTGTTGATAGGTTGAATTCTAGGCCTATAAGTCATATTCCATAGCCTGAATGCAAACACTTCATAACCAGGACTCCATCTACCCTCCCTGCCTTCCTTTTCTTCCTCCCAAACTCACACAGTATGAATTAGTCACTCAGACATACTTGCAGCTTTATACAATTGCAGGGGTTCATGTTCTTTCCTCTGTTGAAAGTGTACAACTCCATTATGGCCACCAGGAGATCTCTAATCCCTCCTCTAGAATCCGAGAATCAGCAACTTGGGTATGATTCCAAGCTGCCTTTCTCTTCTGTGTAGCTGCATTTTCTAGCATTTATCAATTGTATTTTGATAATAATTCACTATTATGTATCCACTCCAGCATCTTCTTGAGTGTAAAATCATATTTCATCTGTCTTTTATCCTCAGCCCTTGTATAAAACCTGGATCAATAAATAGCCATGTTGAATAAATTATTTTGCTAAGAATAATTGGTTGTGACAAAAAATATAATCCTGGCCCCTTTGATACAAATTCTGTTGTTTTTATAGTTCATTTTTGTGAGTATCTTTGACAATTGTATAGATGCATACATACTTTCAAAAAATGAAAGAGACATGTTTTGAGTTTCTGAGGTACAACACTGAGATATTGAGAAGACATAAGAATTACTAAGGTAATAAAAGATAAAGTCCAAATTCTTTGCTTGTTGACACAGCTTTAATCACAACAAGAAGTAAATATTAACTTGCTTTAGCAAATAATACAACATAGTTTTAGTGGGCAATATATTATTTCAATGTATATTGGTATTTTAGATTTAAATAAAAAATATTGTGTTTTCTTTCATGCTGTAATGCTCAGATACCACCACCTATTTTCTGTGTCCTTCATGCCTTGTCCTTCATGCTGCTTAATCTCTTTGAGTATCATAATCTTTTCCTTGAAGCAGGGGAAATAATAGTTATGTCATGGAATCATAAAGATCCAACAAAACAAAATACCTAAGCTACTGAAATAGTGGCTGACATAGCACTTGATAATAAATATGTAATTCTTTTTCTTTTCTAAAATCATTTTTGTTGATGGACTGTAACCCCAAGTTAGGTTCACAAGATATAATAACTTGTCATTGTTAATTACAAATTAAACTACCCAAGCAACAACATAAATCCCTGCAACCCTTGCTTTAGGAAGATTGGTGAGGACTGAATGCTGTGGAATAGGTTGGCTCTGGGGGCTGACAGACCTGCAGCAGCCTCCAGTCTCTCTGAGGAAAGGAGTCCTCTGAGACAAGGCGAATTGTGAGCAAACACATCTCAGTAGGATCCAGTCAGAAAGGCTACCAGGGCTACATTTCCCCTAGGGGATCTGGAGCTGACCCCACCTCTGTGCACCACAAGGCTCTTCAGTTCCCTAGCATCAGTCCTCTTATTTATCCAAAACACTCAAACCAGATATTTTTAAAACAACTAACATCAAGGCTTTGGGAAACTTTTGATAGCTTTCATATAATACATTTTGCTTGGAAATAGCACACTCCTTTTGGAAGCTTCTAAAGAAAACATATTACAAATACCCTGTGCATTTTGCATGAAAACTTGACAAAAGTGTGTTTTCTTAAAGAAATTTACCCAAACAGCCAGAAGGAAACTAAGACAGAGTAAAAGGAAAGACATGGGTTGGTTGATGGCTGACATGTGAAACTCTTTACCATTCATAAAATATTTAGGTTACTTGAGCTAAGGAGGAAATTGCTAAGGATTAGGTTTATAGCATTTGTCCACATCTCAGAAGTGCTACTCTGTAAAACTTGTCAAAGAGAGAAAAAAAGAAAAAAGAAAAAAGAAAAAAGAAAAGAAAGGAAGGAAGAAAAGAAAAGAAAAAAAGCAACCCCACACTAGGAAACACAGGCTTTGCATCCTGTCATTTATTAAATTTGTCAGTCGAGGCAGCTAGGATTATGGCAGTAGATTTATTAATTTTTCAGAAAACTTGGCATGGGGAAGCCTACCCTTGTCAGTAGCCGGGAAAAAGCAGAGAAGGAAGTTTGTGAAACAACAAATGTTGAATACCTGCAGTGAAAAAGTCATTACTGTAGCAAACCTGTCCAAAACAAGGCCAGGTAACAGAGTTTGGAAGGGCTGGTTTCCTGAAAACCAGTGAGCTTTTCTTCAGAATCTTTTTGAACAATGTGAAGGGAAGTTCTTTTTTAGCACCAGAGCTGTGGGGGCTGCAGTCCCCATTGGTCTGGAAAATGACAGAATGCCCCAGGCAGACATTTGTTTTCATTTCTAACATTCAAAAGCCTTTGTCATGAATATCCAAATGTTCATTCTTGCCTGCCCAGCCAAAAAAGCCGGACTTACTCCTTTCTTGTCACATCATGGCAAGTGTTAGCAGTGCTATGGTCTTGCTGATATTCCCTGCCTTGAACTATGGGTGTAACCTGGGGAAGGACAGAGGGGTGGGGGTGTTATACCTGTTGCCTTTCAAGGTCTTTGCTGTTGATACCACAGAAACCAAGATTCTCCTTATTTTCTGCCACGGCTCCCTACAGATTGCAGTTTCTCTGTCTGCTTCTTTGTTTTCTCTCCAGGAGGATGTACAGGCTATACAGAGGATTATGTTATTTTAAAAAGTTGATGCTATGGCAGCCGTAGCACTGTGACTTCTGATCCTGCCAGATCTCAGAAGCTAAGCAGGGTTCGGGCCTGGTTAGTATTTGGATGGGAGACCTCCTGGGAATACCAGGTGCTGTAGACTCAGGAGAAGGACCCGGCAACCCACTCCCAAAAATCAATCAGCCATTGAAAACCCTATAAGTAGCAGAGAAGCACTGACAATAGTGTTTTGCCTGTTGTGTATAAGGTTACTATGAATCAGACACCAACTTGAGGGTACCTAACAACCACCACAACAACATAGTGTAGTAAGTTTAATAATGACAGTTATAAAGCACTTACTATGCTTCATGTAATATGTTAAGTATTTTATATGTATGAGTATTAACTAGTTTAACCATTTAATCATGTAATCCTTATCCTAGCCCTAGTTGCTATTATTACCACCAATTCAGAGATAGGTAAACTGAGATAGAAACAGGTAAGCATCTTGGTTAGGGTCACGAAGCCAAGAATGCATTTGAATTACTAGCTATAGCCAGACACTCTTCTAAAGCAGACATTTGGTGGTGGTACACAATATATTTAAGGCAAACTAGATCGACGTGTTCACACAGAGCAATGGTATGGTTGTAAATACAAACAGGTAGAAAATGGGAGACTCATATCAGGACGTGGATAGATATTAGAAGCTTGTCAACACTTCCTGGATAAAGCAAAAAAGGACTAAAGCCTTTGACACTTCTACTTTAGTGTGCACAAGAATCTCCCAGAGCATTTATTAATTTTCCCTTCATACAGAAGATTTCCTAAGCTGTGGTAGGGTTTAAAATCTGCATTTATCAGATGCATTTATCAGAATGTCTTGGGGGTGGGGTGTCCTAGAAATATTTCATTAGATATTTGTGCCTGGTACACACAGACCTGTGTTGAGAACAGAAAGTAACTAAAATTTTATCCTAAACACCTTCCTTGTCCACTATCTTGTGGATGTGACTTGGTATAAAAGTTTGTCATGCAAATTCATATACTTGGGCAAGTTTCACATGAGCAATGATTAAGGGGTTTGAAGAAGTTTGAACAGTGAATGAGTCTACTTTCTTAACCCTTAAATGAACACTGATTTTTTTCCACAGAAAAATTCTCCCTTCTCCTGGGAGGCGCAACAAACAGTAATGCATCCCTCTTAGAAGAAGTTTTGAAAGTGAAAGCCTGTGTCACATTTCAAATTGGACTGAACTTTAAACTCTCACTTATGTACCAGGGTTTTTATTAGGTGCTGTTGAGTTGAATCCCATACATAGCCACCCTAAGTACAGTAGAATGAAATCCTACCCAGCACTATGCCATGCACACTGTCTTTTTATGTTTGAGCCCATTGTTGCAGCCACTGTGTTTCTTCTCATTTTGAGTTATCCCACATCAGTAAATGGAGGTCCCAGGGGCTTTACTCCATTCCCATCATGAAGGTCAACTCTTCTCTGAGGAGGCAACTCTTCCCTACTTGTCTTACCAATACCTTCCAGCCTGGAGGGCTCATCCTCTGGCACTATATTTAACAGTGGTTCTCTGCTATTAATAGAGTTTTCAATGGCTCTGTTTTGGTAGTGGGCTTCCAAGTCATTCTCCCTAGTCTGTCTTAGTCTGGAAGCTCAGCTGAAATCTGTCCACCATAGGTGGCCCTGCTGGTATCTGAGATAACAGTGGCACAGTTTTCAGCATCACAGCAACATGTAAGCCCCCACAGCACAACAAGCTGACAGACACATGGGGGACAGGGAAAAATCCAATAATTCTAAAGATATTATATAATATATGGTTTATCAGGTCCCTCTGGACCAAGGGATATCAAACTAAAAGCACTTCCACAGTTACATTAGATGAGAATCAGACCCACAAACCAGACAATGTAGCTCTTTTGACTATGAAAAATATCTTCATATAGTGATATATCTCTTCTAGCAAATACTAGGAAAGGCCACAGAGGAAACCAATCATTGAAAGCAAAAAGGAAACAAAAACTGTTTCCTATGACATGAATTTAAAGGGCAGATTTATTTTTTCTTAAATAGAAACAGTGAATTGGAGTAAAATTAAGCTAAATAAAAGGAAACAGTGAAATTTTGTAGACTGTGGGATAGTCTCACTGGGAACATTTTGGAAGCCCCATCACTTAGTCATTTCAAACTATACTGGACAAATGATTTGAAGATGCACAGCGCGATGCAGGGTTATAGAGAGTGCATGAATGAAGTCTTCCTCCTCCTCCCGTTTAGAAATTTTTTCAGTGGTGTCAGTATTGAGATACACAAAGACACACACACACACACACACACACACACACACACACACACACAGAGTCCCTTTCAAATTGTCTCTTTTCTGACTGTTTGGTTTGATCATCACCAAATAACATTTTAAGACCCTCGAAGTATCTTTCTATTGCTAGTTCTACATTTACTGTCTCTTCTGATCCTCCTTGGCCTTCATTACAGACAAGGTTTTCTGTTAAGGCTATAAAATCCTTATAGTTTCCACCCCGTCCTCGTTAAAGCCTTGTAAACACCTTCCCCAGTGAGCTCTTTGAGCAGCCGGGTTTCCTTCCTGAGAGGCAAGGGAGACTGCAGAGGCCGGCGACTATCAATGAAGTGTCCACTCCATCAGGCCCAGTCAGCATCCCTATGACCCACTGGGCGCATTTTCCGTCCCTTGCAGAATGCTTGCTTTTCATAGATAGTTGGTAGAAATCCCAATATTGAAGAACCATCTTCTTGCTAATCTGGAGCTGGAATTGAGGATTTTAAATATCATCCTTACTCTTTCATTTTCTCTAGTTTTCCTTTTTTTTTTTTTTTTTTGCACTAGAAGATAACCAGATTTTATTTACTTTTTGTTTTGTTTCCTATTAGTGGCTACAAGAATAAATTTCAGTGAGATTTAAGGATTATTTATGGCCATTCATTTGAACACAATAGCTTTGAGTCCCTGATTATAGGAAATCAGTCACATGTTTCTTTAAAGAACACTTGACCTATTCCAGATAGTACATGATGACAGATTGAATAAAAATGTAAATTTTTGTTTTCAACTGTAGTAGTTGGAAGATGAAACTTTTCTGTTATACTTCATTCCTTTTTTTTTCTTTTCCTTGCTGCTTCTGGTCAATATTAAGCAAGATTCATCAGCTTAGCTTATGCTACATAACAAGTAATAGTAATAAAAAATTAGTGACCATTTATGGAAGACTTACAGACATGTCAGACTTTGCACTGGGTGCTTCAAAGTCATTGTCCCATTTCATGCTCTCAAAGGCTCCCTAGTAAAATGTTCTTATTTTATTAACAGGCAGTTTGATGTTGTTGTTGTTGTTGTTAGGTGCTGTCGAGTCTAGTCTGACTCATAGTGACCCTGATAGGATTTTCAATGGCTGATTGTTTCAGGATTGCTCTAGAAGTGGATTGCCACATGCTTCGCCTGCTTTTGTGGTGCTAAGGATGGAACCCAGCTAGGGAAGTTTAACTATACCTAAAATTATATGTGTATGTAGAAGAAGCAGGATTCAAATCAAATGTTTCTGACTCCAAAATTTGAGGCTTTCACTACCATATGCCTCAGAAAGTCACAAATTCACTTAAACATTAAGGAAATTAGTGCTTTTACTGTGTTCCTCTCTTCCCCACATTGTAGCTTCTTATTAACCATGAAGGAAACAAGAATCCACTTTCCAAAATAATGCTGAACCATTAAAAATAATAAACACAACTTATTAAATTTGCCAATGACTAAAATAATCGCCAAAATAATATAACCATGCAACTATGTGCTTGGATTCTTTGGGTAACCCAAAGAAATAAAGCAATGGCTCTAAAGAAAATTGTTCAATAAATTATAAACCATTTCTAGCACAGGATGCTATTGTCTTGTTATTTCTGAAAATGCTAGTTTTACCCAGGTTATAAAGCATATTGTCACAATCTGTCATGGGAAGAGGAGTGTGCTGATTAAATTTACTTTTGGAAGAGAAGGAAAGACATGGCTTATATTATTTTTCTACTTAGTGATCTAGAAAGGTCAGCTTCAAAACCCAAGTCTACACTCTGTAGTATGGTGACTAAATGGACCAGGGGGTTTTGTGACACTAGCATGTTATTGGTCAGGCTGGTATTTAGCTCAGTTGGTAGAATGCCACTCTGCAGTCCCTGAGGTCCCAAATTCAATTCCCAGAACAGCAAAAATGGGAGAAGGACATGGCAATCCACTCCCACTCCCGGGGCAATCCCCAAATAATCAGCCGTTGAAAACCCTGAGAGTTGCTATGAATCAGACATGACTTAACAGCACCTAACAGCAACAACAAGCATGTTATTGATCATTGCAGAGTTGCTGACCATAACTATCCATGAATTGATGACTTCCCCAGAAGAAAAGGTGTTTGGATATCTTCCTTCCTTTCAAAAGCTAAAATTTTGGGATTATGGCAAATCTTGTGCATAAATATAGCTTTGAGCATAAGCTAAGAGAAGAAATGCTTCAAATAAACTTAAGCTAGGACTTAATTGAGCAATAAAGTATTAGTATCATTGTTTACTTTTTCCTTTCTAAGTAGAATGCAAATTTTATGAGGATAGGTACTTGGTATTTTTTAATTAATTGCTGTTTGTGTAGCACCTAGAAAAGCACCTGACATCACAGATGCTTAATAAGTATTTCTTAGATATTCTGAACTTTAAGAGGAGAAATCCATGGATGTCTCACTGCTCACTGCATCTATTTCTATTTGTATGAGTTGAAATTGTGGGATAATCTACCTACCTTTTCTTAAAAATGTCAATGTCCCAGTTCTTCCCAGACCAAAGGAAAAAAAGAAGTCTTTCAGTACAATTGATGCTGTGGATGATTCAAAGACTAACTATCTTAAGTGAAAGCATCTGTTAGAAAACATGATAAGGTACTCAAGTTCAAAGTCCTTGTCATTTATATGTTCTGAATGATGCCTAGCTTCCCATGGGTAAACACAAAGTCATGAATTGCCATAATAAAAGAGAAGTGACATTGTCATAGAAGTGCACTGTGTTTCTCCCAGCTTGAGTGCAGAAAACAAATGTTGGCACCATGGGACCCATTCCGCACCCATGTGGAATAATTTAATTCCATTAATAATGCTAGAAATGTTAAGAAAACATTTGGAGGGGTGGACAGAATATTGGGCATGCAAAGCCACTCTGTTTCATCTGAACTCCAGGGTCCATTTGTTTTCCATTGTTTTCTGAAGTTATTCTGGATCTGTTTTCACTTTTATTTGTGGTCAGCTTCAATGTGTCTACACGAAAGCACCCTTCAGAAGTAAAAAGGACTGTTTTTTTATAGTATGGCTTCAGACAGGCAGATTGAGGATTCACTGCCTCCTGGGTCTGTTGTCTAAGGCCTGCTTGAGATGTGCTAGTTAATATGTTGCTGAGAAGAAAGGCATTGTCTTTAAAGGCACATGGATACCACCCGTTGAGCTAAGTTGTGGGCCTAAACCATTCCTGCCCTTAGATCCTATGTACAGCCCCCTAGCCAAATTCTGCCCCCTAGAAATTCTCATGCAATTTTCATTGACTACAGTGGGACTCATGGACATGTCCAAGAGTAGAATCTGGCTGGATGCACATAACATATTGTTTGGGCTGGGCCATGAAGCCAAGAAAGCATTGTTTACTACTCCTATGATTCTACACCAATTTTGGGATGCCAAAAGAGATGAACTCACAGCTTCTGAACAACTCATTCATCAAAGCTGACATGAAAATGTTGTTCCTTGGGTTTGGTTAGAAAGCAAATCATTTGCTGGTTCTCTGTCTGGAAGCCAAATATGTTTAGAGCTCTACACTTCAACCCAACTGGACGTCCCCCAAGCTGACAACACCTTAAAGCAAGATGATTTGCTTCTATGCAATGAGGCATATATGCAAGCATTTGTGGCCATGAGGGTGTAACACTGACATTGAGATTAGCTTGAACCTTCTTAAAGGTTTTCTCCAAAGCTCGAGTTCCTATAAATCATTTGGGGCAGGAACACTTTGGTATAAGCCAGACGTGAATCTAGCCTAGGGAACTGTTAATGCCTCCACTGTCAGGAATCAATATTTCTTCTATATAGTTGACTTAATGGCAATTGTCATTTGTTTTATGTTTTTGTGAAAAGAGCACATATTCCTTTGGGGTACTTTTTAATATAAAAATTCTACCACTTTGCTTTTGAACATATTAAATGGTTCCACATGTATTATCAAGCTATTGTGGAAGCTTAGAATAGGGTGTTGTTATGACATGGTCTAAAATTATTTTTTATAGGAGTGAAATGTCATCTAAGTGGCCTCAGAAACGTAAGGCAGTAAGAAGGAAAGGGTCCTTGATACAGCATATGTATCTTTGAAGGCCACTTTGGGAATCTCCCAAGAAATAATGGCTAGATATGGTTCCAAATCATCAAATAGCAAGCATTCAAGAGAAAGCCATTAAGTTTAATGAGATCTTCTTTCTGTAAAATAAAACTACAAGCTTAGAGAAATTTCGAATTTACAGGTAACTAGGGCTAGATATTTTGTATTGAATTCTTGCTTCTAAGCAGGGAATCTGAACCCTGTAGTATTGATGGAAGTTTGTTCTCAAAGGTTTTCAGGTGGTCCTGAATAGCCCATTTCAGGGTTTTATCAAATTCATGGTCACCAGTTGTTGATGTTCAACTTTCAGTCCACACTGCTTTAAATCTGGCTCATTCCATCAATCCTTCACTGAAGACTGAAGAAAGATAGTGTCCTCCTTAGGAATTCCTTGGAAAGTGAGATTCCATTCCAGGCAACCTTAGCCTGCCTGCCCTTCCCAGCCACTGTCATTTTAACTTCATTCATTAGCCTAATTTTCCTCCTTGATTGCCTATTACTCTGTTCTGTAAGTTTTATAAAATTAGAGGAACTACGGTGGTTTTGATTAATCTTGGTCATTATACCCATCCATGGGGAATTTCATCCTGGTTTTGCACTCCTTACTCCCTTTTATTTGTTTTCTTAGGAAAAAAAGCCATTGTGGATGTTTATTGTGAGATCAAAGTTCTGATTTCCCTATGTTTGAATTTAAAATGGCTCCATCATTGAATAAATTTAAAATGATAATAATTATGCAAAAGCTGCAACAAGAACCTGTAGTAAACAATCTGGGCTGCTTGAGGCAGAGGCCAGGAGGTCTGGCCCGGCTCTGCTAGCTTCCAGGAGGCATCAGGGCCTCTGTATTGCAGAGGACCCCTTATAGATTCCCCATGCAGTGCCTGGCACCACTGGTGGCGATCTTTGGCTTCACTTCTTTACACACCAATTTCCTAATCTATGAAACGGAATTAAGGAGATTCATCACCCACCTCTTAAAGTTTCAAGTTTACGTGAGTTCATACATGGAAAGTATTTAGCACAACTTCTATCAAAAGACACTAGCTAGTAACAGTGGTGGTAGAAGCAGTGGTCACAGAAGCAGCAGAAGTGGCTGTAGCTTTATTTTTTTGCAATCTCACAGGCTGGGAGGATCACTAAGAACGCATAGGCCAATCCTATTTACATTTTTCAAAGGAAGATTATATAGTTTGATGACTGATGTGATCAAATGAAAACTCTTGATGTGAGGCCCCACATGATAAGTCTTTGATAAACCAAGACCAATGAGGAGGGAAAGCAGTTGAGAGCAGGGTTCCAAGGAAGATAGTGTTTTGAGGGAATGACTCAGTTTCTCAGCAGAAACAAGTGAACTGCCCAAGTGCTAGGTCATCCAACCTGCCTGGTCAATCATTTGAAATGTAGGAGAGGATGGCAGCTTCTGACAAGGTATCTCCAGGTGGGAACTGAGTGATCAGATAGAAGCTCAGAACCGTAATGAGGATAATTTGGGGGTTGTGTGAGTTACCATGGAAGGGCCAGCTGGCTACATTGGACATGTGACTGGGCAACCCCTATCCTTATCTTATTTGCCAGTAAGGGAAGCACAAGAGTCAGTAAAGGCAACCCAGGGTCTTTGCTGTGGATTCCAGGTCTGAGACAGTGGCTGAATTCCAAGGCTAACCTGAAGGATTTTGCTTGTGAGACTAGTCCCTGTCCTCTCCTGAAAGTGAAGGACATCAGGCACCCAGCAGCTGGAGCCTGGGCAGTCTGAGTAAGTGGGAACAGCCTTCTGGAAAATCAAGAAGACTTAGATTTGAAATAACTGCCTTTAGCCAAGTCTGGATTATCTGCAGTGAAGCATCCATATGCTTGGGCATTGTCTCCTCTGTTGCTGCCCAATTGGTCCACAGCCAGCCATGTTCCCTGGGGACATTGCTTCCATTCCCTCAAGCCTTCCTCTTCTGCAGTTTCACAAAGCCCAGTTGGTTTAAATTCTTTGTCCTTCCATTGTCCAAGCCTAATAAGGAAGTCAGTCAGCTGTGGTTTGGGATAAGGAGCTGGTGGTAAGGAGGAACATTCCTCCAAAGGCCGTTTGATCTTTAAGAGGCTATAAGTGGCTCAATTCCTTGTTTTTATGTGAAAATATCTCTTGTGTGTGTCATTCAACACATTGTTTTCCTTCTCATGAGTGTAATTATTGTCTCTTGGAGATTTTATAAGAAACAGAATGCAGGCCATTCCAAAGTCAGACAGAGGGGGAAGCATGTGAGTTTATCTTCTTCACCTTCCTTCCTAGCTCCCAGATGTTTTACTCCAAGAGTCATATATTTCATTGGCAAGGCTAATTGCTTTCAGGTAATTCATGCCCATCCCTGCCTCTGCTTCTAACCAACAGTGGGAACTTGATCAATCTGTGTCACACTTTGGGGCCTCAATTTTCTTATCTGGAAACTTAGCAAGTTGATCTTGACATGATGAAGTTGGCAAGCAATGTGTTAATGCTGTTGAAAACATGGATTTCATAGAAGAATATACCTGATTTGAATCCCAGTTCTGCTGTTTCCACAGATGACTCAATGGTTTTCTTGTCTATAAATGAGGTTGTTATGAGAATGATATAATGCCTGTAAGATGCCTAATAATGTCTATTATAAATGCTATATAAATTTTAGTCCATATTATTTTTCCATTTTTAATTTTGTTTCCAGGAGTAAGTTTTACTGCCTAGTATTCTTTACTATGGGTGCCTATACTATTGTCCAATGGTGTGGGTGGATCAAAATGGGCAACAGTGACACTACATTTTATATACATACAAGTACACTTGTATGCCAATGCATAACTAAAATTGGTTTTCTACTCACAAAGAATTTACAGTCTTGGAGGAAACAGAGAAGGAATTTAAAATGTCGGCCCAAAGTTCATGTGTTTGAATATTTGGTCCCCAGCTGGTGGTGCTTTTTGTGGAAGCCATAGAACTTTGGGAGATGGGACCCAGCTTTATGGAGGTGGGTCACCAGGGGTGGCTTTGGAAGGTTTACCCAGCTCCCTGGTTCTGGTAGCTGTCTTTGCCCCTGGTTGCCAAGATGTGAGGTTCTGTGCCAGAGGCTCCAGATGCCTACTCTGCTGCCATGCCTGCCCTGAGTCTATGCCTGAAATCCTCTAACTGGGTGCCCTCCATAAATCTTTCCTCTCATAAGATTGATTTGGTCAGGAGTTTTGCCACAGTGACACACATGCTGACTCTTTCTCTCTACACACACATGCACATATACACATACACACACAGAGAGAAGCATGCACCCTCCAAAAAAGGTAGCTAGATTTCCACCAAAGAACCTAGGATTAATTTAGACAGTAAGATTTGGTTCCTTAAGCTCTTTCACAAATTCTTCATTTTGAGTCAATGTCATATGAAGAGTACATCAACTTTAAGGTTAAAGAGGTTATCAAGGTCATTCTTTAGCAAGCTTACCCTGTGCAAAAGTGAAGATCCTCTTTACATATGGAATAAACAGAATTTTAGTGGGTGAAATCTCACAGCTCTACCGTGCTAGTTATGGATATTAATCCCAAATCCAGCACCTTATTTGGTTGGAATACAAAATGAAATAAGAGTTGCATGAAGTTATTATAAAGAAGTCTAAGAAGGGGATGAGAGTGGATTGAAGGAGAATGGTCAGTCTCCAGGGTCTTTCAAGAAGAGGTGTTTGGAGATTATAAACCAACACCTGTATGGCCGAATATTTACATTTCCTATTCTTCATGGATTTTGATGTAATTAGGTAGGTGGAGGCTCTTTATTTTTATATATAATACAGGCAAGTCTTACATTTCCTTTATTTATTCATTTGTTTATTTTCTACTAAAAATATGTACCTGTATTTGGCCAGCCTTGTGTTAGAGTACAAAAGAACAAATATGACTAAAACTGGGTTTCTACCCACAAGGAATTTATAGTCTTGGAGGAGAAAGGCAAGGAAATCCACTCTCCTAGTATGCTGGGTTTGTTCTCTGAAATAGGTGCTATGAGAGCACAGAGGAGGACCACTTGAATCACTGGGTCATCAAGGCAGGAGGGCCTGAGTAGGGCAGCAGTGGAGGAGAAGAGTGGTGAAGGTAGATCAGAGAGAAGTTAAAGTTTAGAGTAAGAGAGAATAAAGAGATTAGACTCAGAATCAGGTTACCGGCTGGGGTGATTTGAGAGAATAGAATATCATTCACTGATGTAAGGACTACAAGGGTAAGTGCTATATTTTTGTGAAATAATAATTGCTTTGATTGTAACTATATGCAATCTAAGGATCTTGTGGTACCTCTAAAAGATGATACAATATTCACCAAACCATTATCATTGGACTTAAGCAGAGGTGGAAGTCATGAGTATGCATGTGCCTCTTCAGAGAGAGAATATACATTAAAGGGAAGCAGATCATGGGATATGTGAAGAGCACCCACTTTTAAGGGTTGAGATAAGGCACTAGAGATGGTGGCAAAGAAAGAGAAGAAATGGCCATATAAATAAGAGGAATATAAAGAAGAGCTGTATCACATGAGCCAAGATGGAGAAAACTTCCAGAAGGAGTTAGTCATCAGCAGAGTTGAGTATCACAGATGTAAGATAATGTGTACCTCTTATTTAGAAGGGCCTCTTGCCATCAAAGAACATGTTCATTCAGGTCTTCTTGATCAAGAAATCAAGTGTCTTGATTTTCAAGTATACATTCAGAAAATGAGGTAGAAAGGAACTCTATTTATGCAAAATGAGGTTTTAAGAGAGCAGGAACCACAGAAAAGCCAGACCTCATAAGGAATAGAATACAGCTCAGAAATTGGAGGTTTGTTCAGGTTAACAATACAACTCTCAATGAGGTACTGTGTTGCCTCCCCAAATGGAGGTGTGCCCTGATCTCTCTGCAGGCAGTCTGCCCTGCCATCAGCCTGACTCTTTATTACTTGGTGTGTTGAGGAGAACTCTACTACTATTTAATTGTGTCTAGATCAAGTCTTTAAGGAAAAATCCAACTGGTCTTTTTCATTCCTATATTTCTAATTGGCTAGTTATGCACTAAAGTGCATAGTGCATAGATTGGTGCATAGATTGGTGGAAGATAAATCCTGTTTTAATGTCTCTTTTTTTAGTATCATGGACATTAGTAATATGGAAGGATTATGCCTCAGACCAGAGTTTCCAAAGTAGAGATGAAGACCAGATTTTGAATTTCAGTTAAGGGGAAGCGGGCCAGTGGAGACAGGGCATGTGGATGGGCTTGTGGAAAGGAAGGGGATACAGTATCATAGCTAACAGGACATACGCTTCAAACAGAGAGAGAAAGAAATTGTGCATATGTTGGGGAGAGGGTGACAGATAGCCTGAGGTCCCTAAAGAGCTGGAAGAAAACTGGCAGAACTCCATCATTTGCCTTGTCCTCATTTATACCTGTGAGCGGACTCTGATACTGCTGGATGTGGAGAAATTCTGAGAGAGATATAGAGTAAGACTAAAATGAAAGTGAGAATGTAAAGGAATGGGAAGATACTATGAGATGGGCAGTCATAAAGACAAACGGGACTAGGAAAAGAGAAAGTTGGGAAGTTCATACATAGGAAGTGAAGAATCAACAGGCAAGAGTTTGCCTACATTTTCTCAAGAGACAGGTTAGTAGTTTTCTTGGATGGTCTGATGATGCTAAAAGTTGTGTTTATTTCCTTTGTTGCAAGTAAAAAGCCAAAAAGTGCACCTTGGGTTGGTGTCTCTCATAACTCACTACCACAGCAAGGCTAGCCCTCAGCTTTTCTAGAGTTTATTATTTTGCATCACTATATGCTACTATTGTATCATCTTAGTAATGATTTTTACTATATATCCTGTCTGAATTTCTTGGAACAGCCCCTTAAAATTTTTTTAAAACCAAAAATAATCCCAGTGGGTAAGTCAATTAGGTCTTAAAAATAAAACCCTTGTTTAAAAGCCATTCCAATTTCTCTTCTGGCATGGGATGCCTTTGCTGATAAATTGCCCCCAGGTTTCTCTCTTAACATCTTAAGTTAAGACTGTCTCTAGTCTATACATATACCAGAAGCATGGAGGTTTTTTTGTTTTTTGTTTTTTTAAAACTAGATCCAAAGGCAAACATATTTAAAGTGGATTTCCTAATATGGGAATTTTAAAAACTAATCCTGGAGAATGAAGGTAGAAACTATATTTTCACATTTCTCAGGTAATGCAATTCTGCTCCCTTGGTTTTCTGTTTCTTTCACCTCACTCTACTACAGCTAACTATAAATATGGGTTTCCAGAGGCTGATTTTGTGAGCACTTAGGTAGAGTTCTGCTGTCCACTCTCTAAGGACCTGAGTTCGATCCCTAGCACTGCAAAAATGGGAGAAGGATGTAGCAATCCACTTCTGAAGCAACCCTAAAACAATCAGCCATTGAAGACCCTTTGAGGGTCGCTATGAGTCATACCTGACTTGATGGCACCTAACAACAAGGCCTCCATGTTCATCTCTGAGAAGCAAATGGGCCTCTTCAAGTTTGCTTGTCTTTCCTTCCTTCCTCCTCCTCCTCCTCCTCCTCCCCCTCCTCCTCCTCCTCTTCCTCCTCCTCCTTCTCATTCTCCTTCTCCTTTTTTTGAGAAGGGAAAAAGAAAGAGATTATTTGAAGAGGAGCTAAAAGGTAGCATTTTATATTTAAGCATTCATTTCTCTTAAGTTTCAGATCTGGGTTTCAAATACCTTCGGACTAAAGAAAGGATGAGGCAGAGGTTCAAGTCTAGTCCCATAAAATTGTTCTATTGTCTTTTGACAGAGTCAAAACAAATTTTTTTCCTGGCCTACAAAATCTTGTTTATAAATAATAGCCAACATTTACTGATCATCTAGGAAGTTCTAAGTACAGAGGATAAACAATGAATTGTATTAGTCTGTTTCCTAAAAAACTCACTCTATAACCATGATCATTGGATAGTGGCCTAATTAATGCAATAAATTGGGAAATGGAAGTAAGAAAGAAACAAAAATGTTCGACACTGGAGAGAAAATTTCTCTGTTTCTCTTGTTCTGGCTTATGACAAGTTGTTGTTGGTAGGTGCCATCGAGTTGGGTCCCACTCATAGTGAGCCTCATAGGGTTTTCGATGACTGTTTGTTTCAGGATTGCTTTGGGAGTGGATTGCTACATCCTTTTCCAATTTTTGAGGTGGTGGGGATCAAATGTAGGTCCTCAGAGAGTGTGGAGCAGCTGTCTACCAACTGCGCTAAACCCCAGCCCCCTTATGACATGTTGTTGTTAGGTGCTATTGAGTCAGTGTCCGACTCACAAGCAACCCTATGTACAACAGGTGAAATAGTATTGTTACTGCATCTCTGCTAGTCATAGGGTTTTCAATGGGTGATTGTTTTTTGGGAGCGGGTTGCTAGATCCTTCTCCCAAGCACCTAGTGTTCCCAGGCGGTCTCCTATCCAAGTACTAACCAGGCCCGACCCTGCTTAACATCCAAGATCTGACGGAACAGGATGCCACAGTGCTACGGCTGCAGGCTTATGACATGTAGTTAGCAAAATTCCACTCTAGCTGGAAAGAGCAAAATATATTCCTTGTTCAAAAGGGAAAAAGTTACCTAAGGAAAGAAAATTTTCCATAGCAATAAAGCTGATTAATGGTCTTCAAGTCCAAAGAGTCCTTGGTGACAGGTCTGTTTGACATTTCAAAAATGAAAAAGAGAGCAGGTTAAGGTGAAAGAGTGTGGGTGGGTGGGACAGAAGAAAGGAGGAGGGGAGAAGCATCAGGTATGATGAAAGGACATTTGTACAGACAAGGTATTTTCTTAATTTTATCTTAAGAAGGTGGCTATATGTGAGATAGGAAGTAGGAACCAGAGAACATGGCATGTGTTCATTGAGGTGAGCTTCATGTGTCTTAGTTTGTTTTGTGCTGTTCCAACAGAAGAACATAGACTGGGAAATTTATAAGTAAGAGAAATGTATCGGCTCAGTTCTGGAGGCTAAGAAGTCCTAAATCATGGTGTGGGCATCAGGCGAGGCCCTTTTTGCTATGTTACCATATAGCAGAAGGTAGAACGGTTAAGAGACAGAAGGATTGAGAGAAAAATCAGAAGAGACAGCACAAGCACCAACACTAACACTTCTTAAAAGTTTACTTCCCAATCCTGGCACAATGGAAATATGAATTTTAGAGGGGGTGAATATTCAAACTCTCGTGGTCCAATGGAGGCATGGGGAGAAAGCAACGCCTCATGCAGTCTTCCAGGAACTCAGGCTCTTTCTACCTTGTAGTGCTACCATCTGTGCTATGTGGTCCCCAGGTTTTGTAAAAGAGGAAGAGAGATGCTAAATGTTGTGCATTAAGCAAGAGAGGTGGAGCCAGGTCTGCAAGGGAAGGCACAATCCTTGCTTGCAGTCCAGTAGATAGAATTCAGACTCAGGTCAAAAACCTATTTGCCAAAGAAACATAAATGCAATCTTTCTGCATGCCCAGAAGAAAAATAAATTGTTTTCAGTGGACATATGTCATTGCCTCTGACACATGGTAGTACTTTCATCAAGCTAAAGTTGACACTTGTAAGACTCCTTAGCAACAACCAAATGAGGCTTTGCCTAATGGGAACCCTGGCTGCCTTATTTCCAGTGTTCCTTAGAAGAGTTTGAATCTATATATTTATTTGTTTCTGCCTATGTCTTGAGTGAAGAAACTTTTTAGAGTTTTAAACTCTTTGTGGAAGATTAATTTGGACTGCATATCAGAGTCACATATATCATTTTTAACTTTTTAAAAAATATTCATTGTATCAATTCCATGGGAAAAAAGGAAAAGAAAAACTTTGACTTCTTTAAAATCCTAATACTTCATATGAGTAAAGAAAATGAGAATGGAATCTGATGTGTGCTCACATTGAAGGAGATACTTTTCCCCACTGTGACTGCCAGAGTTGGCTTAGCTTCCATAGTGATCCATGATGCCACAACCATCTGATGGTCCAAAGAGACAATCTTTGCAGGAAGAGGAGTCCTCCTTTTGCTATAAGATTTACATAGATGTTTGCATTCCTGGCTAGAACTTCCCACAAACCCCTAAAGGATAGAAACTTGCCTTTCAATTTTAGTATTATTTTTGTTGTTATATTTAGGTGCTATTTGAATTGGATCCAATTCATTATATTAGGTGCCATCAAGTTGTGTCCAACTCATAGAGACCCTTTATAGAGTTTTCAATGGCTGATTGTTTTCAGGATTGCCTCAGGAGTGGATTGCCATGTCCTTCTCCCATTTTTGTGGTGCTGGGAATTGAACTTGGGACCTCAGAAACTGCAGAGTGATGTTCTACCAACTGAGCTAAATCCCAGCCCTATCCAACTCATAGTGACCCTAAATACAACAGGACGAAACACTATCCAATACTGTGCCATGCACAGGATATTTTTATGTTTGAACCCATTGTTGTAGTCATTATGTTTCTTCTCATATTGAGGAGATAGTTAAATGACTTCAGTATTTTTAAAGGAAAAATAAACCACCTAAGTTTCTACATTTTATATGTATATATTATACAGTCTTTATAATCAATCTCTATATTATTTTTCCCAAATAATCCATTTCATTAAGTGTCTATAGACAAGGTAATTGTGAAGGAGACATAAACTCAAAATATAAAGCCATAAAATAAACAAATAAAGTGCATTTTTAATTTCTCAAATTGTACAGATAATTGTCTCTAAATTTTAAATGGTAGTTACTAAAGCATACCATCATGGATTGCTTTTAGCAAAAATAACAGCTGGCTTTGAAATTAATTTAGAAATGAATATAATCTATAACAGGTACATATACTAGAGGTGAAGTAATTCCTGGCATCATTCAACTGATACACTATCTTCAGGTTTAGGGCAAAGCATTTACTATTCAGGAAAATTACACATAAGATTGTATTTTATGATTTTTTCCCCTGGAAGTATATGAACAAGCATTATAAGCACGCTATACACCTGTAAAGCCTAGCATTATGGTAGGCAACTAGGGAATATCCACAACACTAGAAAGAAATCTGGACAATGAATCAGGAGGAGAACAGCTGGTAGAGAAATCAGATGGAGAAGGTGTGCAATCTGTGAAAGGTATTTGAGCTTGTTATAAGCATTTTGCAAAGTTGGGTGAAGAAGCTAGACCTCGAGGCCTCACAAGCAAAGCCGAGGCTTGCTGCAGACTAGAAAAATGGTTTTCGGAAAGTATACAGCTCAAGACAAAGAACGGCCCTTTAAACAGTATGGGGGAAATGTTACTTCTTTCTCTGAGGCTGTTTCTGAATCACCCACAAGGCGTCAGCCTTCCTAAGACTTGGCCCCAGTTTCTAGAGTTTGGCCTCTTGAGTGCTCTGAATTGCGACAGTTAGCAGCAAGTGCATGGCTAGAGAAAGAAGGGGCCTTCCTTTTAAGTATTAAGTGCTGAACAGGAAAGTGCCTTTGCCTATCCTCTAAGACACAAACTAATAACATAGTAAGAAACTGAGAACATGGCCAAGACAATGAGTGTTTCAGGTTTGCAAAAGTAGGATGCAAGTTTGCTTCCTTCAATCTCCATTACCTGTTCCTACTTTAATTTTCTTTTGGCACATTGAGCTTCAAATCTTAGTGTCCTACAGTTTTAGAAAAATGATGAATTAAAAGGAATCATGTCTTATACAAACAAAAGAAGCAGCTCAATGAGCTTCTGCCCCAACAGAAAGGAGGAGGGAGAAGGGAAAGATGAACATAGGAAAGAAAAACAAGGCAACACAGCTACTGGAGGGGACTCCAGAGAGTTGGTCAAACGAAAATGCACACTGCAAATGGCAAAGGATCAAAGGTTGCAGGGTATGGGGGTGGAAGGTGCTAGCCCTGCCTGGAGACGTTCTGTGGTGGAGAAATTCCACCAGAACCAGGCACCTGCTGCTTTAAGAGCAGAGACTGAGACAAGACGGGGAGAAGCCTTAAGTGGGGCAAGGAGGAAGAAGAGAACAAAGAGTCTGGGCTCAGAGCAAGGGCCAAACTGAACTCCCACATTCAGAGGGCCAAGTATCACGTCTTTGCTCACCAGCTCCAATCTGATTCTGGTTTAGGGCTCCCAGCCTGTTCTGCAATCAACTGAAATGTGAAAAGCCCTTAATTCCAGTGAAAGGTTAGGCAGAGGAAGCTTGGATCTACTGCTAACCACGAGGATCATTCCTCCTCTAGGGTGTGTCTACCCAAAGCTTTGGGCCTGACCCTCTCTTGCCTCTCTGTGGCCGGGAGGCTTGGTTTGTACTCTTTCACCCACTCTTGGGGGCCTCTTTCCCATCCAGCTCCTCTTGGTCCTGAGTGAGGCTGGCAAAAGGAAAAGCCACAAGAACATCAATTTCACAAGAGCAACAATAAAGCTTCCCCACACTGTGGAAACCACCCTGCCACAGAGAGTGCTGCCTGGCTCTGGGTGGTGGGACTTTGACATTGCCAGCACAGCACTGGTCCATGCTGTCACAGATGGGTTTCCAGGTCTTGAAAACCAAGCCTGTCTTCTGGCCTAAGCCGTATGATGGCATTGATCAAATTGCCACTTTAAAATTTCTGCTTGGATTCTCATGTGGAATGCGCCCTCTGTCTACCCTCATCTCTTTGGAGCTTAAATCCAAACATAGCCTGCTCTGTGACAACTCTGAAAAAAAAAGTAAAAAAGATAATTGGACCATGAGAGAGCAGAAAAATAACAGTGACCAGTAAGTATAGCTCTTATATTCACCTTTACTTTACTTGCAGAAGGTAATGTACTTACTGATTTTTGAATAGAGTGAGACTGCCCCAGGGCAGTCACTTTCTGGCTCCTGGTCAGGGGTGGGGAATCAAATAGTGCAATGAGTTGGGGCCCAGGGGATCAGATGGTCTTCAAGGCTCTTTTATTCCTCTCCTTTTATTGGTAAATTTTGGTGAGGTACAGAGTAATACAGCATTGACTTTTTCCATTATGCAACTATTACTTCACTTTTGGTTACACTTTTATCAACTTATAAGGTTTATGGAATGTTTTGACTAATACGTAGTAAAACTCATATACATATTTGGGTTATATTCCCCTATTTTTTTTGTGTGTGTACTCATGAAATTGCATGGTTTACATTGAGATTATCCTCTCCCTCTTTATCCTTCTACATTGTTTCTCTTCTCCATCCCATCTTCTGCAGTCTTTGCGTCCCTTCTCCAGTTCCCTCCCTCCTTCTTTCTACCCTTTATATCATCCCTTCTTTGCTAAGTTTAATTGTGTATTTTTATATATCAACTTAGCATAGGATTTTTTTCTTCCTTTAAGATTCAGATCACATATATGAGTGAGAACATACAGTATTTCTCTTTTTGAGCTGTGCTTATTACTTTAATATTGCCACAATACTGAGTGATCCTGTCCTTTCTCTCCAATAGCTGCACAATTAATCACGAGGGATGAAAAGAATAGAGGGATGGAGAAAAGTGGCCTGAGAGTCACTGTGACAGATCTGTGAAACACCTGCCCCTCCTTCTCTCTGCAAACATTTTGTTTCTTTGTCCTATAACTTGTATTTTCTAACTTTGCCTGACTTATTAAATTAGAAAGAAAATCTTAAGAACACAATGTTGAGTAAGAAAAACCAAGTACAAAAGAAATAGTACAAAATGACTCTCTTACCAAACTGTACTATCCACTTTTATGGAGATACATTTTTTTAGTATGAGCTAGAAAATGCGTGGGATCTGTATCAATGTTGTAATTATGGTAATAACCACCTCCACCTTCACCTCTACCAGCACAAGGGTGTACCTGACCTTGACAGAGAGTTTGCCACAAGCCAGCCAGTTGCTTAGTGAGTGTTCTTTAAATTTTTTTTATTATTTTAAACCTTTTATTAGCATATATTAACTACAAAATGATGGGTTTCATTGTGACGTTTTCATACATGCATATGACATACTTTGATCCTAACCCCCCCTTTCATTATATTCTCTTGTCCCTCCTCCCACCTCCTCCTGGTCTTCTTCCTCTTTCCAAATAATCATTCTTCTACTTTCATGTTTTTAAACAAAAACATAGGTTCCACATATGAGAAAAATATCTGCTTTATTTCACTTAACATGATGATCTCCAATTCCATCCATTTTCTTGCAAACAACATGGTTTTGTTCTTCTTCATTGCAGAATAATACTCCATTGTGTATATACGCCACATTTTCTTTATTCATTATACCTAGGTAATGCTGTAGCTCTCTTCTTCCCTCTCTTCATTTGAGTCTCTGCTCAGACCTCATCTTCTTTGACCATCCCTTTTATGCCCACAGCCTGTCACCTTCTCTTACTTGCACAAATGCAATTTTCTAGGACAATGCTTGGCCCATATAGGATGCTTAACACATATTTGTTGAAATAACAAATTAATACTACTTGTTGACCAGCTGCTCACAGTCACTCACACATATGTTAATTCATTTACTACCAACAAAGTCACTCAGAGGACAGCACAGAAGACAGAAACCCTGAGAATGTGTGTAGGCTCTTTGTGTGCCTTCTGAAAGTGGAATTCAAATCCATTATTTTTCCTCTAATCTTTCCCTTACACCACACTGCATCTCTCCAGGGAGGAGACAAGGAAAAGCAACATTCCTATCTGCTCTAAGTTACCAGGGATCCTGCTAGTCACATTTATATAATTACTTTGATCTTCACAAGCACTCTGGGAAGTCAACATTATGTGAATTTTAGAGATGAGAAAATGGAACTTTCTAAGAGGTTAAATATTTAGCTTCAGATAATCATTTCTAATAAGCCACAGAGTGTACCCAGCCCTGCCTCATGTGACAGCCTGTGCTTTCTTCAGGACATCCATCCATCCTGCCTCAAAATTGCATATTAGATTCCCATAAAAGGCCTGTAGCCTGTCACCACCGTGGGCTTACCCAATTTTTGCTGTCTGGTGAATAGTTCCAACTCTATCTTCTTCGCTGTCCTCACTCCCTCCTTCTGCAGCGAGGACTTTTCCCCAGCACTTTCACCTTCTTCTCATTGCTTAAGCCTGCTGTAGTCTCAGAGGAGCAATAACCTTCATGGGCCACCCAGAAGTTGGACGTGAGAACACAGGTTGGGTCAGGGAGAATAAGCTGAGAACAGCCAGTGCTGGAAGGCAGGCGGTGCCCAACTTGCAAATGGGGTTGTTTGCTCGAATTTCTTTGGAGGGCTGTCTTATGAAACTGAAAACACAGTCCCCCATAGAAACAATGATGGACAGGGTCTTGGGGTCAACCATGAAGCCCTTTGCAATGCACATGTCCATCAAGATGCTACCAGATCCTCATAGAACTCTTGAACCTTATGAGCAAATCAACATCATCCACATGTATTCTATGGGAAAATGCAATTTTTGAGTTTCAACCAGGGACACAAAGAATGTGTCTTCGATTGTGTTTTTCATGGGCAGCTCCTATCTGGGTGTGAGATTTTCCTTCCCGCTGTATCTTACTGCAGCCTACAGTCAGCAGGCTGGTTGTAGGTCTCCAGCATGGTGGGGAGCTGGGCATTGTAAGGAAGGGACTTACCAGGCTCTTGCTCCAGCAGGAAGGGGTGCTGCAGACCAGATCCTACGGGAGAGTGGGAGCCTGTGTGCTAAGCACATACAGCTGTCACTCCATTTCCAGGGCAGCAGCACAGGTTAGAGGGTCTTGTGTGAGGGGAAGATAGGCTAATGAAACAATATGAGCTGGAGGGAGCCAGACATCACCTGGAAGGAGCCACATGCATCGGTGTGGATGTCCCTGAGTGTATTCTGATGTGTCTGGAGACATGATGAAATAGGTAGCAGTGGAGAGGCATCAGAAGGAATCTGGCCACCAAGTCCTCACTCTCTTTCCTTATTTGGGGGATTCTAGGCAATGTGTAGCCTCTTAGAGCCTTATTTTCCTTTAAGGTTAACTGGGAAAAATAATTACCATCTATTGCACAGGAACATCTAACACGATATGATGGCAAAAACACTTTGCCTCCCATTGAATGCTAATTCAGAATTAAAATTACATAATGGGCCCCATGTTCTCTAAAAATTTATATATTTGTATATATTTCTTTGGGGCTGGGATTTAGCTCAGTTGGTAGAGTGCTGCGCTGCAGTCTCTGAGGTCGCGAGTTCAATTCCCAGCACCACAAAAATGGGAGAAGGACCTGGCAATCCACTCCCAAGGCAATCCCAAAACAGTCAGCCATTGAAAACCCTATGAGGGTCGCTATGAGTCGAATACTGACTCGACAGCACCTAATAACAACAACAATATATTCCTTTACTATTCTGACACCAAACAACCAAGAGATGGTCAGCTATAATAGTCTATGTGTTCACTATGTTTTTTGTTGTTATTTGTTTTTGTTTTGGCTTTTGTTTTCTGTTTTTTAGCACAGATAATTATCTAAAGAGGAAGATTTTAGTCCCATTATGCCACTGTTCCAGGCCTTCCTATCTCTGGCCACTCATACAACCTGTCTTCCCAGTTTGCTGCTTCCCATCTCTCAGACACTCATGCCTCTGCTTGGGCCATGATCCCCTGACTACACTGCAGGTTCTTCTTCTAGAAAAATTTACCTTTCTACTAGCCTGTTTTTTATTTTCCCATTGGAAAGGGATCTAATAAATAATCTTTTTAAGTGTCCTAATAATAATCAAGGGCTGGGATTTAGCTCAGTTGGTAGAGCACCTCTCTGTAGTCTCTGAGGTCCTGGGTTCAATTCCCAGCACCACAAAAATGAGAGAAGGATGTGGCAATCCACTCCCAAGGCAGTCCCGAAAGAATTTGCCATTGAAAACCCTATAAGGGTCCCTGTGAGTCAGACACGACTTAATGGCAGCTAACAACAACAACAATAATAATCACAGGGCTGGGGTTTAGCTCAGTTGGTAGAGTGCTACTCTGCACTCTCTGAGGACCTGGGTTCAATCCTCATCACTGCAAAAATGGGAGAAGGATGTGGTAATCCACTCTGAAAGCAATCCTGGAAATAGCCATTGAAAACCCTACAAATGGCAGAGAAGCACTGACATAGTGTCTCACATGGCACAATGTTATGGAGTATTTGATTCTGTTGTATGTAGGGCCACTTGGACCTGACAAAATGCCACCTAAAAACAACAACAATAATAATCAAATAAATTTGGTTTTAGTTGTCAAATATTGGAGGGAAAAAAATATCCTTACCAAACTCCAAGTATAGAAATGTTGAGCTGAGGTGTGTTGTTTTTTAAGACTCTGAACATCAGAAGAAACATTAACAGCCCAAGGAGAGTTCCCTATTTGGAAAGCCTTTTACTTTATTCTTTTTCTTCTTCTTTTTTTCTACCTGCTGAATTATTTCTCCCATTTGTGATGTAAAGTTCCCTATGTGCAAAGTAAACATTGACTTAACTGACTCCTGTTAAATGACTCTGTTTTGGGAAAGAGAAGCCAACCTAGTTAATGCTTTGCCATTTCAACATGTGTTCATACGTTTATTAGTTAATTTGCCAGATTTCCTGTTTAAAGTCCCAGACTACATTGTATCTTTTTAAAATTAAAATCATGTCCACAAGCCATTTTCAAGTTGAGAGAAACATTAAAAATAATTATGTTCTGCAATATTTCTCTAGAACTTGCCTTTCAGAGATCTTGGCCATGCTACACCATTAATGTACAGCCGCCTGATCTGAGATCAGGTGCTAAAAGCTTTCCTCTGTTTGTCACTAGGCTGAACAAGTCCCTAAGAGATTTGGTTCTAAAGCTGGACAGAGGTGAAGACAGCACCAGGGACACTGAGTGTCCTCTCCCACAGCCACTTCAAAGATTTTTGTACATGAAGTCCATTAGGTGAAGGACTATGGCAAACACCATACTCATTAGGATCAGTTAAGTGGAGTGCTACCATTTGTGATTGTTTGGAAATCAATGGAACCATTAGTTAACAATTGTTCTCGGCATTATTTCAGTATGAAATGCTAGGGTTACTCACTGTGAAGTGCTAAGACTTTAATTGCATTGTCTCCTCTCCATGGTCAGTGAATTCTCTTCTGTGCTATAAAAGCCTCTCATTACACAAACAAACAAACAAAATTCAGTGTCTGCTTTTAACTTTCTGAGAAGGGTGAAGTATAATGTAGGAGATTCAATAAAGTTGAGATTCATATGTGTGTGTGTGTGTGTGTGCGTGTGTGTGTGTGTGTGTGTGTGTGTGTGTGTGTGTGGCTAAGGCAGAGAAGCAGGGTCTACACCCTAGAACAACAGGTGGACTGACTTATAAGTGACTGGATCCAAGTTGTGATGCTTGTTAGGTTCAGAGTGGGTGGCAGTAAGAGTTTTGCAAGATATATGCTTTTGGTCTTTGTGGTTAACATTTGATCAGCTACATGGAGAAAGATACAGGCAGTTCCCACTTTTGCATCTAATACAAAATCAACAGGATTAATGAATTTGCCACCAGAGGTATCCAAAAGTAGGCTAGTTGTCCACTTCATGGAGACATTATCACAACAAATATATAAAACCCATCAATTGGATGGTGCAATGGCTCACATTTGCTAGATTGCATAATTTTATTTGATTGAAAACTCCTTGCAAATAAACTGACTGGTGAAGTTGCTAAAAGGCATCTTGTGATTTTATTCTACAATAATAGAGAGGTAATGTCTAGAGTAAGGGGAAAAAAAAGCCAAACCATCTATAGTTTGAGTGCCTGCAACATGGCATTAATTTTGGCACAACAGTTACTTCATTAGAGATATAGATACATTGGAATCCAAACTGGAATCTAACAGTGAACTGCTAGAATGATTAAAGACTTAAAGCCATGAAATAGTTTCAGATAACATCAATGTTTCTTTTTACCTGCAAAAATTGAAGAAAATAAATGTTATTTGCTGTGAAAGTACGGAAGATTTCAAATAGCCAAAGCAATTCTGAGCATAAAGAACAATGCTTGTAGTATCATAATACCTGATTTCAAATTATATTATAGAGCTATGGTAACAAAAACAGCATGATCTTGGGGAAGAAACAGACATTTAGACCAATGGAATAGAATATAGGACCTAGAAATAAAGTCAAGAAGGTAAAGCCATTTGATTCTCAACAGAAGTGCCAAAAACATATATTGGAGTAAAGCCAGTCTCTTCAACAAATGGTACTGGGAAAACTGGATATCCACATGTGGAAAACTGAAATTAGATCTCTGTATCTCAAATGAAACTAGATCTCTATCTCTCACCCTGGTTGGGGTTTAACTCAGGTGGTAGAGCGCCTGCTCTGTACTCTGTGAGGACTCGGGTTCGATCCCCAGCACCACAAAAATGGGAGAAGGATATGGCAGTCCACTCCCAAAAAATAATCCTGAAACAATCAGCCACTGAAAACCCTATAAGGGTCGCTATGAGTTGGACACAACTTGACAGCACCTAACAAGAACAACATCAACATCTCACCCTCTACATAAATCAGTTAAAATTGATCAAAGACCTTATCTTAGAACCTGAAAGTGTTAGAGGGAAACATAGGGAAAATGCTTCAGGATATAGGCATATGTAACAACTTTCTGAATAGGATTCTAATCGCTCAGGAAATAATAGCAAGGATTGATAAAAAGGATTACATCAAATTTAAAAGTTTCTGCACAGCAAAGGAAACCACAGAGTGAAGACAAAGCCTACAGAATGGGAGAAAATCTTTGCCTGCTATTATCTGACAGGGAATAAATATCAAGAATATATAAAGAACACAAAAAATTAAATACCAAAAGAAACAAATCTAGTAAATGGGCAAATGAACAGACAGTTCTCAAAAGAAGTACAAATAGCCAATAAATACATGAAAAAATGTTCAACATCCTCAGCCATTAGAGAAATACAAATCAAAACTACAGGAAACTACATAAAGATTCTATCTTACTCCACTAAGAATGGTTAGCATCAAGAAAATAAAAACAATAAATGCAAAAGAAAAAGGAACCCTAAAATATTATTGGTGGGGGTGTAAATTAGTTCAGCCACTATGGAACTCAGTATGAAAGTTCATTAAAACATAAAAAAAATTAAACTATCATATGATCCAGCTATACCACTCCTGGATATATACCCAAAAGAATAAAAATCTGCTTAACACAGAGATACCTGTACATTCCTGTTTCTCCCAGCCCTATTCACAATAGCCAATTTTTGGAATCAGCCTAGACATCATTTTAAATAGATAAAGAAAATGTTTTATATATACCTGATGGAGGTTTATACAGCCATAAATAAGAATGAAATCATGTCATTTGCAGAAAAATGGATGGAACCAAAGAGCATCATGTTAAGAGAAATAAACCAGATTCACAAGGCAGAAATTACATGTTTTTTCTCTCATGAAGAATCTAGATTTAAAAGAAAAAGACATGAAAGTAGATGGGAGTGATTATGGAAGACAAAGGGGAACAGTGAGGTGGGGAAGGGAGAAAAAAAGTGGATAGGGTTTGAATATGACTAGAGTGCCTTCTATACATGTATGAAGATGTCATAATGAAGCCTATAATTTTTTCTGATTAATATATGCTAATAAAATTTTTGAGACATAGACTGCATAACCACAAAGATCCAGCATATGGCAAATGTTTTGACATGATGATGTGAGAGGTCTTTCCAGCCCTGCCCTTCTAAGAGGCCAGGGGTATGAGTCCATGAAGGTGTCATTTGCAAATCAGTGTCCTATTTAAATTAAAAAATGCCTTGAGACTTTGTAGTCTTTTCTTAAATTATAGACTGGGTTGTCCTGTGCTTTCTTGGGATGATAGAAATGAATCCTATACTTCCAGTATGACAGTCACTAGCCACATGTGGCTGTCAGGCCCTGGACATGTGCTAGTTCAGTTAAGAAACTGAATTTTAATTTTATTTAATGTTAACTCAGATGTCCACACAGGGCTGGATGCTACATGCTGGACATTACAGTCAAGATAGTGCTTTCCTCTTCTATTTCATCTTGCTGGCAGCTCTTTGGCCTCTTTCAGATGCCCCCAAAAACTTAAAAGAAAATGAGTAATATAATTAAAATCTAATTTCCAGATTACTAAATATGGACTATCTTGCAGCTGTACCATTGTGGCATCCAATCCCATCAGATCTCGGAAACTAAGCAGGGTTGGTCCTGGTTAGTATTTGAATGGGGGACTGCCTGGGAACACCAGGTGCTATAGGCCTGGGAGAAGTATGAGGCAACCCACTTCACCCCCCAAAACAATCAGCCATTGAAAACCTTATGAATAGCAGAGAAACACTGATGATAGTGTTTAGTCTGTTGTATATATGGTTGCTATGAGTGGGACACTGACTGGACAGCGTCTAACAACAGCAAATATGGGCTATTTTTTTATTTGTTTTAGGTTCTCTCTACACGGACCCTGAATTCTATGCCTAAGTGGTTTGCATTTCTTCTTGTCAAATACTGTCTGCTATAGACACCTTCCCTATATCATGCATGTTGAAATACAGATTGCAGAAATTAAGATCTGCAAATGCCCTTCTTACAGAAGCATGTGCATTCTCTTTCCAGGCATCCAGAAAAAATGTTTTCTTTGAAGAATCTGCATTTTCTGCCAACCACCTAGTATAAACCTGATTTGTATAACATGATAGGCAATTCCTCAAGGCTTGCCCACAACTTGCCAGGAGAACATACTTTATGGTTGTATTGTATATTTTCATTTGGCTTTAAAACTCTTAAAAATATAAACATCTTTTTGGATTTGAACAAAGTTTAACCTTGGTTTGGTGTAACTCTTTATGAACCTATCATCTAGCCCTCTGGTTCAGGTAAATCACTTTATTCTCTATATGTTCCAAATGCAAAATCCATCCAGTATGTTTAGGGAAATACTTATTATCTTCTGCTGGTAGGAAATAACTAATGCATTTTTCATTTTCTTTCTTCTTCATATTTTTTTTACAATGGTGGGATTCAAAGCCATGGCCTTGCACGTGTTAGGCAAGCCGCTTATTTTCCAGAAGTAACCCATGAGCTTGATACTACTATCACCCTCATGCTGAAGATGAGGACTGTGAGGCTGCAAGGATTAAACTGTTTGCTTAATTCCATGTAGCTAGGAAGTGGCATGGATTTTCCTGTGTAGTAATACAAAATTTCTGACACCCTTATTCAAATTCAGATAACAAGTCTTACTCCTCTAAATTCTGATTTAGTAAGGGTAAGGCTAGCTCAGCAATGTATATTTTTTATTTGAAAAGTTGGAAATTTTAGGCAAGAGGCCTTTTATTCACACTTTAATAAACACCTAACGCATTGAGTCACCTGCCTTCTCTTTGATAGACTGGCTTTCACCCATAAAGGGTGAATAAACCAAGCAAACCTCTTCTTTTTAAAGAAGAGTGTTTCAGGATACCTCCTTTCTATGTTTTGCCCAAGAGGAAGCCCAGAACTTTCTGTACCCTACTCTGGGGGAACAACTGCACATGTGCTGTTGCCCCACTGAGCTGGGGATCAGTCACTGCAGAGTGGCCATGTGGATGTGTCTTGAATGTTTTGTTTCATAGGAAACAAGATCATGATTACCCTTAAAATATATGCCATGTATCTGGATTTTTTTTATAACAGCTCTTTTTTTATAGAATGCCAACTACTAAATCCTTTTACAGCATGAAAAAATAGTCACTTTCCTCATATAAATTATTTTATACCACTTCATGTAATTTTAAGGTACAAAAACTTTCAGAGAAAGTATAATCCAAGGAAGATTCCTAAATTTATAACACACTATGTTATAACAAAAATTGTTATAATAAGATTTTTCCTTTATGCTCTTCAAAAGTGTTATGTGGGAACCTAATTAGAATATTTTTCATTTACTTATATTTTTAATTAAAAGATAAAATTTTCTTGACATGGACAAAAATACTTGCTGAAACAGATGACAAACTATGCCTGGTTCATTGCTCATCATGAACTTTCTTATTCCTGATCTGTGCATTGTTATTGGGACCAGGTCTTTCAGTTTTATGGACTTTTGGGCTTAGAGATCTAAGAATAGTGATATTTTAAATTTGCTTCTCATTAATTTATAATGTATGATCATGTAGATGGGGTCAGTTAAGTTGAGGTTTACCTTTGTTCTAACTTGTTTAAAAAATCCTGAATAAATTATTGGTTTAATTATGATTACACAGGAAATGTTTCAATTACTCCTAAAAATAAGCACACTAAAACTGAGAACAAGTACCTTTTGTAGCAAAGAATTGACTTACTAATTATAATCCACTTGTGTGTATTATTAAAGTTCTCTTAAGAGTTTATAAGACATCTCTGGCCTAGTTTCATTTACTTGTAAGAAATGACATAGTACATATTTTTCATTTACTTACACTAGATTGCTACTCAGTTAGGCAAAATTTATGAAGTTCCAATGTGGAAAGAATCTCTTCCCATTCAGTATGGATTAAAGATATCCCAACAAATTTCACAGACAATGGCCAACTCTACCCTGAACAGAAAAGAACTGAGTTTATGTTTCTGGAAGCTGTGCAAAGAGTTCCATGGGGAGAGAGATTATTACTCTGTATTTAATTACTACCATATTCAAATTTGCAGTGAAACTGTGAAAATAGAAAAAAAATCAGTAGTAATTACTATTTTTCAATAGTAATTAGTTCTTTTCCCCTTGTGCATTAAGTGCTTTTGAATGATTCAAAAGATACTGGGAAAGAATAACCAAAGAGTTAATGTGCAAGACAGTTGGCAGGTCATTTTGAGAGCATCAGTTTAAACAGCTAATGAGGAGACTGTGGAGAAACGGAAGCAGCAATAAATAAGAAAATGCTTGCATACCATAACAGACATCTATTATTATCATTATTATATGAAATTCACAATAGCCACTAGCAAAAAGAAACACAGGAAACAAAATAAAATTAATGTTCAAATGTAAAAATTATTTGTTGTTAAGTGCCATCAAGTCCAGTCTGACTCATATGGAACTTCATAGTGTTTTCAATAGCTGACTGTTTTTTGGTAGTAGATTGCCAGGTTCTTCTCCTGTTTTGGTGGTGCTGGGGATCAAACCCCAGTCCTCAGAGTGTGGAGCAGCCCTTAACCAACTGAGCTAAACCCCAGCCTTGTAAAAATTATAGTCTCATGTAAATAAATGCCAAGGGTTTATGTTTTTCAAATAGAAAAACAGATAGTCATTAAAAACCTAAAAGAATGTATGTACTTCCAAGAAGGGAGTAGGACCTGGTGAGCCACTCCCGAAACAACTAGCCATTGAAAACCCTATGGATAGCAAAGAAACACTGTCAGATATGGTGCTGGAAATTGAGGCCCCCAGGTTGGAAGGCACTCAAAAGACTACTGGGGAAGAGTTGCCTCCTCAAAGTAGAGTCTACTATGATGACAGAAATGGAGTAAAACCCCAGAGTGCTCAACTTGCTGATGTGGCAGGACTCAAAATGAGGAGAAACAACTGTAAACATCCATTAATAATTGGAACATGGAATGTACGTAGTATGAATCTAGGCAAATTAGAAATTGTTAAAAGAGAAATGGATCGCATAAACATTGACATTCTAGGCATCAGTGAGCTAAAATGGACCGGCATAGG
>VMDO01011526.1:35747-66518 GCA_007922755.1 Pedetes capensis | reverse complement strand
AAAAAAAAAAAAAAAAAAAAAAGAGCCCCCAGGCTGGAAACCATTCAAGAAACAACTGGGAAAGAGTTGTCTCCTCAAAGTAGACTCAACTTTAATGATGGGAATGGAGTAAACCTCCTGGGATCTCCATTTGCTGATGTGGCACAACTTAAAATGAGAAGAAACACAGTGGCTACAACAATGGGCTCAAACATAAAAAGATAGTGTGCACGGCACAGTATTGGGTAGTCTTTCATTGTGTTGTACACAGGGTTGCTATGAGTCAGACTCAATTCAACAGCACCTAACAACAACAGAGACAAAATGAGCAGCGGATGGAGAGCACATACTGTCACGTAACAAATGCACAGTAAATGCTCACTATTGCTACTACTCATGAGAAGAAAGAAATGAGGAAGGAAGAAGAGGAGCAAGGGAGCTAGTGAAAGCCAGCTAATACTCAGTGTAATTTTGCAGTAAAGCAGTGTCTTAAATGAATGCAGGATGGATCTTACTTAGCAGCCAAGCCACCTTCCTCCTTCATCACCCTCCAATGGCACTTCAGAGGCCCCTCAACTTAAACCTTCTTGAGGAGCCAGAAATGCCTTTCCTTGACCACAGGTGTTTGTGAAGTTCTTTCACCACTTCTGCCCTGATGAAGCCCCGCTCAGGTGGCCACCTGGTGGTGCCAGCCAGCAGGAAGACAAGGAGCCCAATTCGACACCAGGGAGAAAATGCATTGAACCCTTTACTGCCCACCCAAGCGCATAGGACACATCATTTGGCATGGACTAAATTCTTAGTGTGCCTGTTTATTTTGCAATATATGAAGTAAGCAGAATAAAATGTGTGCCATTTTCAAAAGAACTCATCCCCTCTGCTGTGGGCAACATACTTCTCACATGAAGGTATTCATTGAGAGCAGATGATCTTTAGGGGAAAGCACATGCTTTTCTAAAGGAGAACATAGCTCCCTACACATTTTCTAGTTAAATACAAAGCTTAGAAAATCATTAACTATATTTATCAAAAGCTGAAAAGGCACATGCACCCCCAAATAACAGCTAAAATGAGTTTGAAACTTTTCCTCACATATAAAAAGAAAAATCCAGGGGCAGATACTTTAGTGACAGTATAGTGGATCCATGGCATCACCAAACATGCAGGCTCCTATCTTTCTGCTGTGCAAAATAGAGAGTGGTTTCCATCCTTAGAGTGACCTTATGGCCCCAGAGGCTCCTGGAGCCCGAGCCTCACATGTGCATTCCATGTCACCAGTAGATGAAAAGAGGAAAAAACAAGGGTGTTTCTTCTAAGTATGTCAGTTTTTTTCACAAAGTCTTCCTCAAACTCGTACACATTTCCATCATTGCAAACACAGGCCTAACTACAAGCAAAACTGAAATATTGTCTTTTTCTTGGGTGCATTGTTACCTCAAATAAAATTGTGGTTCTGTTATTCAGAAAGAAGGATGGGAAAAGATCATGGATGGCAACCAGTGGCCTTTGTCACAACATGGAAAATTAAATATGAATTTGATCAATGGTGAATAAGGTCTGAAACAGAAATTGGCTGCCATTTGGAAGATATAATGAATCATGTTTCTTTGCTTCTATTTGAAATCCAATTAGACATATTCAAGAGTTGAAATGTGATTGTGAAAATAATTACACATCTAGAGAAATAGTCTAGAATAGTCTTTGTGGACTTAACCTTATAATGGACTTCCCTCAACTTTTGAAATAATGTTCCAATTATCCCACTATTTACTGGTATTTATTTATCAGTGAGCAAGGGAAGAAGAGAATATCGTGCTGTTATAGCCATCTTATTCATGCCACACCTAACCTTAAGGCAGCTTTCACGAAGTAGAAAGGACTTGACAGAGTCAGCAGCAACCAGATCTGCTGGGAACCTTCCATGAGGAATTCCCTGCCATTTCCTTGAGGCCACAGTCAGATTTACTAATGTTCATGGAAAGCAGACATACGCATTGTGTTAGTTAGCTTTTATGAAGCTGTGTCCAAAATGCCCAAAAGAAATAACATAAGGAAGGAAAAGGTTTATTTGGCTCATGGTTTCAGTCGACAGTGTCAGTGAAGGCATGGGAGAGCAGGCAGCAGGAATGGGTGGTGGAGGAGAACTCTTCACATCATGGCTGAACAGGAAACAGAGATACTGAGGCCAGAACTGGGGGCCAGGTATCCTTCAAAGACCCACCCACAGTGATCTACTTCTTCCAGCTGGGTTCAACCTCCTAAAATTCCACAGCCCCCCAACATAGTGCTACAAGCTGAAGAACAAGCATTCAAACATGAGCCTATGCGGGACATTTCATATTCAAACTGTAACATGCATTCTTCTAGATCGGTATTTCCTAAAGCATTCAGCAAAGAAAGGCTGCCAGAGACAAGTTTATTCTGAATAACTCAGTCAAACCAAATAACAAAACTCCTCTCTTTGCTTCCATTTTTTTTTTTTTTTTTTTTTACTGCAGGTCTTCTCAGGACCTTATGAATTCCCAAGGCCAATTCACAGGTTGCAACATTTTCCCAGTGACCTGAGATCTTTTATGAGTATGCACTTTTGGAGACTTGTATTTTCCAAAGAATACCCTGGGAAGCCACAGAAACCACCCTCTGAGCAGGGTTTCCCAACCCAGCACTACTAATACCTGAGGCTGGATAATTCTCATTGTGGGGATGTCCTGTGCATTGCAGGTTGCTCAGTAGCATCCATGGCCTCAATCCACTAGATGCCTGTGGTAATCCTTCCCTGACCCAGTTATGACAACCAAAAATGCCCCCAAACATTGCCAAATGTCCCTTGGGTGGAATATCACCCTTGAATGAGAACTTTTGCTCTATGGGACGTTCTGGGATCAAGAAAACAAATAGTGATTATTCAAGAGAATTCTCTCTCTGGATACACTCAGCCACTTTAGAGTCTGTTACAGTAACACGGTTATATATAACAACAACTACTGCTTTTTATTTATTTATTTATTTATGGTGCTGATGAGCTGAACCCAGGGCCTCTCTCATACTTTGCAAGTGCTCTACCACTGAGATGCACCCCCAACTCCCTTTTTTCTTTTTTATCTTGAAACAGAGTCTCAGTAAATTACATAGGCTAACTCAGTCCTCTAACTTGCAATCCTCCTGCCTCCACCTCCCAAGTCACTGGGATCACAGGTGTGCACCATCACACTTGACAAAGACTTATTTTAAAAATAGAAATGGCAGTACGAGTTTCTGGTCCTAGGGGAAGTAGAAATCTCATGGAGATTTAAACTTGCTTTTAAAATGTTGGAGAGCTAGGGGTAAGTAAGACATTGCATTCTTTGAACAGAACTTCGTTCCCCCCCCCCCCAAACTCTATTTCTGCACATTGATTCAAGAAAATACTCACTGCTGAAAGGTGAAAGTGACATTTTCTATGTTCCTTAAAATCTAGCAGGGGTCATCTTACTAAGGCTGATCATTAAAAGTATCTGCTTCAACCAGTCACTATTAGACTGAGAAAACCCTTGTAGGGAGGTACCAGGACTGGGGTATTGCATAGGCCTAAGGAAAGGTACAGCCTACTCTACAGACATTGCTGGCCCCCATAGCCATCTGCTATCAGTCACAGTAAACCTCTAATTTTGACACCACTGCCCATGGTAAGCCCTTGAGCTGCATCTCCTTTAAGCAGTTTGTAAACAAAGTTCCAAAGACAGCAGAAAATTTTCAAGTTCTGAGCATGAGAGAGAAAGGATTTGTTTATAAGGGAACCTGCCTTCCCAGAATTCACAAGATCCAAGTGCCAGGGTGGTGGCTTCACATGCCATAATGGCATTGGCATTACGTCCATCTATGGGGAGAAGTTTAGTGATGAGAACTTCCTCCTGAATTATACAGGTCCTGGCATTTTATCTACAGCAAATGCTGGACCAAACACAAATGGTTCTTGGTTTTTCATCTGCATTGCCAAGACTGAGTGGTTGGATGGCAGGCATGTCGTATCTGGGATGGTCAAAGATGGTATGGGTATCATAGAAGCCACTGGAGTGCTGCAGGTCCAGAATGGCAAGATCAGTAAGAAGGTCTCCACTGCCAAGAGTGGACAGTTGTAATACATTTGTTGTTGTTGTTAGGTGCCACCAAGTAGGTGTGATTCATAGTAACCCTACATACACTAGAACGAAACATTCCCCAACACTGTGCCATGCCCAGCACTATGTCTATGTTTCTCTGTTACTCATAGGGTTTTCAATGGTGGATTGTTTCAGGAGTGGGATGCCAGGTCTTTCTCCCTAGCCTGCAGTACCTGGTGTTCCCAGGTGGTCTCCCATCCTAGGACTAACCAGGCCTACCCTGCTTGGCTACCGAGATCAGGTGGGATGAGATGCCAGGGTGCTGTGGTTACAGACTTCTAATATATTAGACTCTCGTTTATCATAACAGCCAGATTATTCCTTCTGTAGCTCAGAAGAGCACTCCTCTACCCCACCACCTTGGATATGCTACAATCTTCATGTTCTCACTGTAGTTATCTGGGTTCTATATTTTCCTTGTTCTCTTCCAAGTCTAGATTATAGAGTTAAGCTTATGTTTATGAATAAAAGTTAAATGGCAAGAAAACAGAAAGAGAAAAAGAATGGTCCAAACCTGGAATAGCTCCTGGCCCCAGAAGAGCCAACTATATATCCACTGTATATATAGATACATACATATAAGTATATGTATAGGTACAGGGAGAAGGGCAAGGAGAGAAAATGAAAACAGCTATGATAAAATGTTACCATTTGGAAAGTGTAGGTAAAGAATATAAGGGAGTTCTTTGTCCTTTTCTTGCAACTTTTTTGGTAAGCCTGAAATGATGTCAATATTTAAAGTTACAAAAAGAAACAAAGCTCTAACATCCAGGTTGCTCCCCCCACACACTGAATTCTCTTTTCTGCTTCATCCTCATCCTTCCACTGTGCCAAAGGTCTTCCAAATCTCTTCTCAGGGGGCTTAGGGCAGCTCTCCTCTGGCTTTGCATAAGAGGCTGGTTACAAACCAAGTCCTGGACCCCACCCCAGAACTCTGACTTGGGATCCCTAGAGCAAGTGGTTTTCTATAGGTGCCTGAGTCTGAGGCCAAAGGATATGACTGGGTGGCTTTGGAACGCACTCTGAGCTTCAGCTTTTGAGCTCCCCAGGTGAGGGTAGTAAGCAGCCAAGGGTGAGGATTACCATTAGTCCCAGAGGCTCTTGTTAGAGTGCACATTCCAATTCACTAGGTCTCGGTGCAGCACCTGAGCTTTCGTATCTAATGGTCTCCCTGTGGATGCTTCGTGGTCCTCACCCTGCACAGCACCAGTAGCATCCAGGCAGACTGCATGAGCTCTGTCCTGACTGCCATCAACATTTTGAGTCCTAACAACTCCAAGAGGGCAGCTTCAGCATCTGTGCTATGCTCTGCCAAGCATCCAGAGCTTGATCTTCCATAAATAGTTGGACACATGTGTGAAGGAGCAGATGAAGGATCCCTAATACATGCTAATCTCCACTATCCCCTCCCACTGGCTCAAAATTTAAAGAGGGTCATATTTTGCATTAGAATTGCCCCCATCAGGTTTCAAGAAATCAATGCCTTTTGAAACTAAATGTCACTGGCATGAGAAGCATTGGCACCATCTCATCCCCTTTAGGAACAGCCCGGTGCAGGTGCAAATGACGACAGCAGGTTCTGCGTCAGCTGCTACCCCTTCTCCCACACTTCTCAAATCATTTTCGTATTAGCATATCTCTAAGTGCATATAATTTTCACATCAAAGAGTGTAATTTTTTGAAGAAGTGGAGTAGAGAATAATTTATCCGCTGAAGTATCTCAAGCAGCAGTCTCAATAGCGTGACATAGAAATTACACAGAAGACAGACATTGAGAAAAATTCAGTGGTAGAGTTTGTATTATTTAAGTAGATGTGGAGAAAATTCACCCATTGAAACTAAAAAAATAGATATTTCTGGAGCTAAAAGCAGCTTCTTAGTTTAGCCGGGAAAGGGCTGTCTTGAGCTGATTGCTCACTTGCTAGCTTGCTGAGTAGGGAGAAAATCAGTGGCAGGGGAGTGGCTAACCGGAACCACAGGTCTTGCCAGCCCTGCTTTGCCCAGCCCTGGCATCCAGGCTCCCCATGGGTTTAGCCACCTCAGGTCCATCCTGTTGAGACCAGCAGGCCTGAGGGGACAGATTCTTGAAAAGCTGCAACAGGATCTTGGACTCCTCTGCATAGACAATCTGCCTCTGAACTTACTCCTTCACCCTTGTTATCATAAAACAAGCTTCTGTGTCCTTTGTCAACTGCTTCAGTTATCACACTATTGGACCTCAAGCCTTTTCCTGTCCTCTCTGTCTGAATTCTTCTCCTGGGAATGACAGCAGATCCTCCACACAGAGCTCGACTATAGACACACACACACAAAATCACACACACACACACCTAAGAGATCCCCATATACATATGCCCTTTGTATTTAAGAAAAAGAGAGGATGACTATAGTTCTGCCCGTAGACATATCAGACAGATCTCATGGATTTGGGGGGTTATTTTCAGGTATGTTGTTGTTGTTAGATGCCATCAAGTAAGGTCTGACTCACAGTGACCCTCATAGGGTTTTCATTGGCTAATTTTTTGGGGGGATTGCTTTGGGAATGGATTGCCATGTCTTTCTCCCATTTTTGCAGCACTGGGGATCAAACCTGGGGCCTCAGCAAGTACAGTGCAGTGCTCTACCCACTGAGCTAAAATCCAGCACTATTTTCAGATATAAAACACGTTAATTCTAAAATACTTTAAAAGCCTAATTAAGAACACAGTAATGTAGCCAGGGGAGAATATTTTTTTCAATGACTGCTAGTAGGTCTATTGACTTTCTACGAAGGAAAATGTACCTTATCCTTCCTTTAATTCCAGATGGACAACAACCCTAAATATACAAAGTGAAACAATAAAATTCTTAGAAGAGAAAGTAGGAGAACATATTTGGGATCTTGGAGTAGACAAAGACTCCTTAAACAAGATTCACAGAGAATCTAGCAATAACAATGGCAAGGAACACTGTTTATAATAATGCAACCATGGAAACTTCCCAAATACCCATGAACACTGGAAAAGAGAAACAAATTGTGATCTGTTCACATGAAGAAATATGATATGGGGGTGAAAATGACCATTTACACCTGTGCATAAAACAAAAACAAGATGCAATCTCACAAACAGAAGGAACAGACACAAAAGAAAATGCTGTATGATGCCATTTAGGTAAAGCATTTTAGGTAAAAGTCATTTCTGCTACTGTGTTTCAGTGTGACTATCTGGGTCCATCATAGGCTGTTGATGGGGGAGCAACAGTTTCTAAGATGCCCGTGTACTCTGCTGCTCCCTCGGATTGCTCAGGACCCAGGAGTGTTCATCTTATGAAAATTCACTGGCTGGTACACTGAGAATACAGGTGAGTTTCTGCACATTTGTTAGGTACCAATAAAAAGCTTTCTTAACTGCTATCCAAGTTCAAGGAAGATTGACATTTGGCATAATGCTTGTGTTGGTTTTGAATAGATGCTTTGTTAACAGCTTTATTCTTATTATTTAATAGAACAAGAAAGCACATGTACATGATTGAAACACAAAGATTCAAACACTACAAAAAGCACAATGATACCAAAACTTCTCCCCCTCCTCCAGCCCACAGTGCCCTTCTTCACAAGAGCCACTGAAAATCTCTGTGTGTATGCTTCCAGAAATTGTATGTGTATGCACAGGCTCACACATACATGTGCGCAAATCTGAATCTGGCTTATAATGTACAAAAAGAAAGAGGAGGAGGAGGAGGAGGAGGAGGAGGAGGAGGGGAAGGAGAAAAAGAAACACAACCTCCAGCACCTTTCATTTTTCCCTCAACAATATCTTGGAGATATATCCATACTAATATATCAAGACATATCTCTTTTTATAAAATGTCACATAATATCTACTGTGGCTATCCTACATTACAGGAGTTGGCAAACTAAGGGTAGCCACAGCTGGCCTTGTAGTTGTTGTTAGGTGCCATGGAATTGGATGCAACTCACAGCGACCCTGTGTACAACAGAATGAAACACTCCCCAACACTGTGTCAGGCCCACCACTGTGTCAGTGCTTCTCTATTATTCACAGGGTTTTCAATGACTGATTGTTTTGGGAGTAGGCTGCCAGGTCCTTCTCCCATTTTTGTGGTGCTGGAGAGCGAACCCTGGGCTTCGGGCAGCACAGAGCAGCACTCCACCAACTGAGCCCTATATTTTTATAAATAAAGTTTTATTAGGACATGGCCATCCCATTCATTTACACACTGCCTATGGCTGCCTTCTTTCTCCCACGGCAGAGTTGAATGCAAGTAGTCCCTGACTTAAGACAGCTTGACTTGCAATCTTTCAACTTTATGATGATGCAAAACAATATGCATCCTGCAGAGATCAAACTATGAACTTTGAATTTGTATCTTTTCCAGTGCCAGCAATAGGCAGCACAATTCTCTTTCTCTCGAAATGCTGGGCAGCAGCAGGCAGGACAGCTCCCAGTTAGACACATGATTACGAGGGGAAATGACCTACATCCTCCAGCATACTCTTGCTAAGCTAGGATGCTTGGTAGGTTAGACGTGTTGAGTGCATTGGCGACTTATGGTATTTTCAACTTACAATGGGTAAACTGGGATTTAAACTCATTATAAATTTATCCATATCCAAAGTAAAGGAGCATCTATAGTTCCAAAGGGCTGGGATTTAACTCAGTTTGTAGAGCGCTGCTCTGCAATCTCTGAGGACCTGAGTTGGATTCCTAGCACCGCAAAATGGGAGAAGGATGTAGCAACCCACTCCCAAGGCAATCTCGAAACAGTCAGCCATTGAAAACTCTATGAGGGTCGCTATGAGTTGGACTTGACTCAATGGCACCTAATAACAATAACATAGTTCCAAAAGAATCTGTATATATTAGTTTCCTACAAATGACTGCAAACTTAGTGGCTTGAAACAACATGAACATTATCTTGCAGATCTGAAGGTCAAGAAGCCAAAATAGTTCTCTCTGGGTTGAAAGAAAGGTATTGGCAGGGTTGTGTTCCTTTTTGTAGGCCCTAGAACATAGTCTATTTTGGTTGCCCCTATTCCTGGGCTCTTGGCCTCCTTCCACCTTTCTGCTCAGCAATGAGTCCCCATGCCTTCCTCATACCTTGCCACTCTGCTGCTACCTCCTGCTTGCATGTTTAAGGCCCCATTGACAGTGGATCCACCCCAATAATCCAAGATAAATCTCTCTAATTTAAGGTTATTTGATTCACAGCCTTAGCTTCATCTGCTGCCTTAATTCCCTTTTGCCATGTAACATAATATAAACACAGGGTTTGGAGATTCAAATGTGCACATCTTTTTTTGTTTGTTTTTAGGAGAGGGACACTATGCTGCTTACCACACATTACCACTATTGTTGTTGTGAGGTGCCATCAAGTCAGGTCTAGCAAAGCCTAAAACATTTGCTCTCTGGCCCTTTATATAATAAGTTTGCAGATCTGTGCTGTAAGATGCTATCTTAGTCCATTTTCTGTTGCTAACACAGAATAATCCAAAGTGGGTAATTTGTAAAGGAAAGAAGTTTATTTCTCACAGTTCTAGAGGCTGAGAAGTCCAAGATCAGGGTTCCAGCACCTCGCAAGGGCCTTCCTCGCGCATTATAACAACGCAGAGGGCATCACACAGTAAGAGAGCAGCCTCAAGAGTTTGCTTTTATACTAAATCCACTCCTGTGATAACTAACCCACTCCTATGATAATGACATGAATCCATGCATGAGGGCAAAACCCTCATGACCTAATTACTCCTCAGAGGTCCCATGCGAAACAGTGGCAATGCAATTTCAACATGAGTTTTGAAGGAAACATTCCAACCATAGTAAGTGTCCTTAAGTGTTAGCTGCAGCTGGCTGTGTACTCCCCAATGGCTGCCCCTCCTGCATGGTCCTCTCCTCCCCCTTGTTCACTGAGACTGACTGCTTAGCTTATATCTTCCCCTCAGCCCTTTCTACCAGGTCTCCTGCTGTAATCCATGATGATGTCAGTACCCACAGAGATGATTCCCGCCATGACCTGGCCTCTCACTGCCCAGATCTCCCACCTCCACCCCCGTAACACTCCCTCCCAGGACATCGGCCCAGACCTATCTGCCATCTGACCTTTAAACACCCTCCCCTCTTGCAGTCACTTCCTGTCTTTCTAGCTCATACTCTTTGGTACCCATTAACCATAATTCTTCAACTTCCCTGGAACCCACTACCCCTATTTTACCTTCACTTTCCCCCATTGCCCTGGCATCCCTGTTTCCTCCACTCCCTCCAGCCCTCCCTACCACCTTTCTGGCAGAAAGCTTGGCACATCAGTTCTCTACCCAGACTATTTGCTGAGCCACTGAAGGAACAGGAGAAAAACACAAACCTGCATATGAAGATATTGCTTCAAAACACAAGTCTAGGAGCCTCAGTGGACCGGCAGGAGCCCTGACCATCTTCTTTCCATCCCCACAACCCTCCCATCTCCATGCACCTCTGCTATGGACCTTGATTTTTTTCTCCCTGCAAAAACAGAAGCAATCAGCAAAATGCGTCCACGAGGTCCCACTGCCTAGTGTTGCTAGGTAAAAATAGAGGATGCCCAGTCAAATTTGAATTTCAGATCAACACCAAGTAATTTCTTAGTATATATGATATCATACTAAAAAGTGTATGTTGTTTATCTAAAATTTAAATGTAGCTGGGGGTAAGGAGTGTGTCTTGAATTTGTATTAGCTAAATCTGACAACCCTACCAACCAAATCCACCAGCTGACTGCATCTGTCCCAGCCAGATCCACCCTCGCTGACATCCCCAGGGACTCTCACAAAACTTCAAGTTCCCCTGTCACCTGTGTCACTAACAGAACATGACTATAGTGTAAATATCTCTATCTTTAAAATAAACTTCTTTGACCCCCTCTACCCATCACTCCATTTCTCTGAACTCTTTTAAAAGAGCAAAACTCTCTTAAACCATTGTCTCCATCTGCCATTCCCCCTCTTCTGCTCAACTCTCTCCAGAAAGGCTTTTATAGCCACCACTCACCACAGCCAGTGACATTCACACACAGAAAGAAAGAAAGAAAGACAAAGAAAAAAAGAAAGAAAGAAAGAAAGAAGAAAAGAAGGAAGGAGAGAGGAAAGGAAGGAAGGAAAGAAGGAAGGGAGGAAGGAAAGAAGAAAGAAAGGAAAAATAGAGAATAAGAATTGATTGCTCATATTTTTAATGAATAAATTTGTATTTTAGAGCAGTTTCAGGTTAACAGTAAATCAAAGTGGAAAGTACAGTGAGTTCCCATATACTCCTGCTCCCCCACACACAGCCTCCCCTCCTCCTGACATCTCACACCAGGGAGGGCACATTTGCTGCAATCAATGAACCTATCTTAGCACCTCATTATCCCCCAGGTCCACACTTCACAGGACTGCTCACTTTGTTGCTGTACATTCTATGGGCTGTGATGTCAAACACAAGTGCTCATTCTTTAAACACTTTCTCACATGCCTCTGGGGTCTGAGGGGGCTCACCAGCCCTCTCTCATCTCTGCCTGCCTTGCTACACTCCCTTAGGTTCCCTTATGTGACACCCTCCATCATTCTGACTGCAAGATACAGTCCTCACATGTTTTCCCATTTTTATCCTCCTTCATGCTGGTAGAACTAAGTAACCTCATGGCTTTAATACCAACTGCAAGCCAGGCATGGTGATGCATACCTGTAATCCCAGGTCTCAGGAGGCTGAGGCAGGAGGATGTGAGCCTGGGGCTGCACAGTAAGACCCTGTCTCAAAAAAATTAAATTAAATAAATATCAATTATATTCTGTTAATTCTCAAATTGATATTTCTAACCCTGGTCTTTCTTCTAAACTCTAAATGTGGACACACCATGTGTAGATGTTGCATCATTATTTGGAGCCATGTATACAGCAGGCATTTGGAATGAACACAGTACAAAGAACAGCTGATTAAACCACCACTCTAACTCATTCCTCTCATAACCTTTTCCTTTTAAGGAAATGTCACCTCTGTTCTGTCAGGAACAAAGGCACTGACTTCACCCCACCTGCAAGCTAACCAGCTACGCCCAGTTTCACGGATGCTGCCAAACATAAAACTCCTGGGTCAGAGACAAAGGATGTTATTACACACAGCAACAGTGTTTCCAGAATTTCATCATTTTCTCGCACTATTTCCCCAAGCCCCAGGGCCACATGACACCTGCATGTGCAGAGGGGAGCATTATGGGACAGTAGCCCTGGAACACAGAACTGAAGGCTTTTCTCATTTACAGTCAGCAAGCCTGGCCTTTGCTCCTGGGGAGACACTGGATTTATCTTCTGGAGTTTTTCACTACACAAAAAATTTTTAAAGACTGAGCCAGGTACGGTGGCACACACCTGTAATCCGGGCACTCAGGAGGCTGAGGCAGGAAGATCACAAGTTCAAGGGCAGTCTGGGCTACATAGCAAGACCTCATCTCAAAACAAACAGAAAGACAGTCCAGAAGAAAGGCCTTGAGTGCTTCAGCTCACAAGATGTGTGGAAACCTGAGCCCCATGGAGAACTGTCTCCCAACACATTCAGTCTTCTCATTGCTTGGGTCAAAATCTCTGGCTTCTCAACCCACAGCGAATTCTGCTGTCTCACCACCTCCATGCTTCCAGCTGCCATCTCCTGTCCCTGGAATAATGCCCAACGGGTCTTCCAGCTGACTCTCCTGAAACCAGTCAGCCTACCTGTATCATAGCCATCCCAGCTGCCTTCTCATAGAAGAGTCCCCCCTGCCCATCTATCCCCTGCGCAATACTTCTAGGGGTTCCCATCTTGCTCAGGAGGAAGGCTTGTCCTCCTTCCAGGTCACTGAGTGCCTCTCCCCAGCCTTCCCATTCAGTTATCTTATTTTCCTCCAGCCTCTCCTACCCACACTCCATCCCAGGCTGTTCCCAAGGGTTTCTTCTACCCTATGGCCTTTGCATTTGCAGTTTTGACCCCACCATTATTGTTGTTGTTGTTAGGTGTCATGGAGTCAGTATCAAACTCATATAGAGTCTATGTACAACAGGTGAAACACTACTGTAAGTGCTTCTCTGCTATTCAAAGGGTTTTCAATGGCGATTGATTTTTGGGAGTAGGTTGCTGGGTCAGTCTCCCAAGCCTGCAGCACCTGGTGTTCCCAGGCAGTCTCCCATCCAAGTACCAACCAGGCCCAATCCTGCTTAGCTTCCAAGATCTGATGAGATCAGATGCCACAGTGCTGCGGCTACAGGCTTGACCCCACCATACCTGCTCCTAATGTCTACCTGCCCTACTCTCTCACCTCAGGCAGAGTCCTTGTTCAAGGGTCACATGATTAGAGGAGCCCTTGAATTGGCCAGGGTTCTCCCCAGAGCAGACCTAGCAACAAGGGTGGGGTCATGGTTCACTAGAAAGATGGCCCAGGAAACACAAGTCAGGAGGCTCAGAAAGTGAGACAGCGGAGGGATAAAAGACTATAAATTCAATGCAAAAATGTGGGCAATTGGGCCTAATGCCTCTGGAGACTCTCTGAAAAATCCTTTAGAACACACCACTGGCCTCTGTGTCTACCAGGTCCACATTTGCAACTCAACCAACTAAGGGTGGAAAACATCTGGAGACTTTGCATCTATGCGGAGTGCATACAGACTCCTTTCTTGTCACTATTCCCTAAACAATACAGAGAGACAATGGCTTACACAGCACTTATGTTGTGTTAGATATTATAAGTAACCTAGAGAAAATTCAAAGTACATAGCAGGATGTGTGCATGTTGTTGTTATTAGGTGCCATGAAGTTGGCACCTAATAACATCATCAACCCTATGTTCAACAAAATGAAACACTCCTTGGCACTGTGCCACGCCTAGCACTATGCCAGTCCTTCTCTACTATTCATAGGGTTTACAATGGCTTGACTGCTCTGGGATTGTTCTGGGAGTGGGCTACCAGGTCCTTCTCCCATTTTTGTAGTGCTGGGGATCAGACCCAGGGCCTCAGAGAGCACTAAGAAGCACTCTACCAACTGAGATAAATCTCAGCCCTTATAAAATGCAACACCACTTTGTATAAGGGACTTACACATCTATGGATTTTGGTATCCTCATGGAACCAATTCTCCATAGATACCCTACGACAAATGAATTTCAGAATTTATCCAATAAATGAGAGAAACTGGGGATTTATCCACTAAATTCTTTCCTATATTGTTTTCTAGGCCTGCCATGAACAAACAAAACCAAAACAAAATCCACAGCCTAGGTGGCTTAAACAAGAGAAAGTTACTTCTCAAAATTCTGGACATCAGAAATCCAAGATCAAAGAGCTGGCAGGTTGGTTTCTCTTCAGGCCTCCATTCTCAGCTTGCTGTTATTGGCCACTTTCCCCTTTGTGTCCTTTTCTCTCTGTGCACATCCTGGTGTCTTTTCCTCCTCTTACAAGGACACCTACCACACCAAGTAGGGCCCGACTCTAATGGCCTCATTTAACTTAGCTCTTTAAAGATCTCTCTCCAGGTATGGTCACATTCTGAGTTACTGGGGGGCTGGAGCTTTAATGCATGAATTTGAAGAGAACATTGTTGTTGTTAGGTGCCATTGAGTCATGTCCAACTCATAGCGACCCTCATAGGGTTTTCAATGGCTAATTGTTTTGGGATTTCCTCAAGAGTGGATTGTCATGTCCTTCTCCCATTTTTGCGGTGCTGGGATTCAAACTTGGGATCTCAGAGACTACAGAGCATTGCTCTACTAACTGAGCTAAATCCCAGAAAGTGTTGAAGAGAACATGTTGTTGTTGTTGTTAGGTGCTGTCAAGTCATGTCCAACTCATAGTGACCCCTCATAGGGTTTTCAATGGCTGATTGTTTTGGGATTGCCTAGGGAGTGGATTGCCACATCCTTTTCCTAATTTTGCGGTGTTGGAAATTGAACCTGGGACCTCAGAGACTGCAGAGCCGTACTCTACCAACTGAGCTAAATCCCAGCCCCAAAGAGAACATATCAACCCCTAAATCTGTCCTTACTTGGTTCTCCCTATTGTAACTGCTCATATTGCCAAACTCCATGAGAAGGAACAAGGCACTTGGACATTGAATCAGAGCCGTGCAGATGCTGGAGGTGGGGAGCCCACAGTTAGTCAGAGGTAGACAGAAGGGACATGAGGAAGGCGATGACACCACCTTCTGCATCTTCCCTGACCATTCTGTCCTTCAGGGAGCCTCTCTCTCACTCTCTTATTCTTCACCTTGCTTTATTTTTCTTATCTCTTCTCACTGCTTGATGTATTCTTACCTTTTTATTAAGATATTATTTGCACACCATAAAATTCACCAATTTAATTAAAGTGTGCAATTCAGTGGGTTTTAGCATATTTGCAAGATTGCGCAACCACCCCTGCTATCTAATTCTGGAACATTTTCATCACCCCAAATAAGAAGAATAGACATGTTCTCAGCTACTGGCATAACACATTTCACTTCATTTGCTTAGTGACCGAGCCTCCTGCCACCAAAACACAGGCTTCTTGAGAGCAGGGACTTTGACTGCATGCTCACTACTCTGCCTCCAACTCCTACAAAAGGTTCTGGGGGATAGCAGTGATTCAGACAAGCATCTGTTGAGTTAATACATAAACCAGAACCATCTTCATGAGAATGACCTCAGATTCTGAGAGGAGGTAAAAGGCCTAGAAGGCCAGATAACAAGCTCATCCTACTTCATGTGATTCTGGGCTTGCAATGTGGCCAGATCTGCAGGGTGGTAGTCCTGATCTAACCAAGAGTGGAATGGAGTCTCACTTAAGGTACTGCCTCCATAAAGTGCAGTAATAGAGTGGAGATTCATGGGCCTATAGTTGGAAAATTTTCCTTTGCTGTGGATTACATTGGCTTTGATTTCATTCCTTTCTTGTGCCCTGGTGAATTTTAACTCTTCTAAGCTTATAGAGAGCTGGGATTTAGCTCAGTTGGTAGAACGCCACTCTGCAGTCTCTGAGGTCCCTGGTCCAATTCTCAGCATGGCAAAAATGGGAGAAGGATGTGGCAATCTACTCCTTAGGCAATCCCAAAACAATGAGCCATTGAAAACCCTATGAGGGTTGCTATGAGTTGGACAACAACAAGTTTTTAGAGGGTTAGGGTTTAGCTCATTTGGCAGAGTGCTGCTCTGCACTCTTTGAGGACCCGGGTTTGGTCTCTAGCACTGCAAAATGGGAGGATGTGGAAATTCACTCCCAAAGAATCAGCCATTGAAAACCTTATGAGAGTTGCTATGAGTGGGTCCTGACTTGACAGCACCTAACAACAACAGGCTTTTAGAGTGAACTGAAGAGGAGGTAGGTATTCAACTGAGATATCAAACAGAAAGGGTCCCCATGTCAGCCTGAGTTTCCTCATCTCTAAAAGGGAAGAGAGAAAGAGGATAATAAGGGCTGTTTTCATATGGTAGATGTGATGAGGCTCAAGTGAGCACAAACTTGGTGTGAGCTTGGTGTGTAGTAAGTACTCCCCCAACACTAGCTATGAGCACGGGGTGAGGTAATGTTTGTAATGCATGGTATATAACACAAGATAAAGTACAAATAACAAAGATTTGGATGAATGGATCTCCTCTGTGCTAGACATTCCACATAACTAAATTCTATATATCTGGCCAAGAAAACTAAATATTATAATAATACTTTATGTGTCCAAAAGAATATTCAGTCGATATAGAATATGGTAGCTGTGTGGTTTTAGTCAGGTCACTTAGATTTTCTGAACTTCAGTTTTCCTAGCTGTTAAATGGGAAAAATCTATAAAGTGGCCATGAGGATTAAGAGAGCACATGTAAAGTGCCACGACACTGTGAGGGTTCAATAAATGTTATTAACATCATCTTTACTCTAAGTCTATATTGCCCGCTGAATGACCCTGGAGTCCAGAAGTGTTTAGGGAATTAGAACATTCCAGATCTTAGAGAGAAGTGTACAGAGTTACTACATGACGCCTTCAGTTAATACAGGCCAGCAGCCAATAATCAAAGGAGTTAGTACTTCTGCAGTGGGGCATGTGGGTAGTCACCAAAGCACATAAGCCATGTGGATTATCCCAGCATCACCTCCATACAGGTCAAGTTCATAGGCAATGAATGGATGGTACATTAGGTTTTACACCAAAGAAAATAAAAAATCCATTTTCAGAACTTTTCAGACTTGAAGAGAATGGATGGTGGATCTGTACTTCCATTTTAGAAACCAACATCTTTCATTTTCCACTCTCCCCTTAGAAGAGGCAATGGAAACAAACACATTTCCCAAAGGCTGACATGTTTATGTATTTTAGAAGAGGGAAAAATGATCACCAGATCTCAATAAGAATGATATATGCAAAAGAAGAAGGGAAATAAAAAATCCAAACTTGAGACTAATTTTAGTAACAGTGATGGATTAAAAAAAATACTTGCTCACAAATTCAAAAACAAAAACTGTCACACTGATGTGTCTTTCCAAATTTGGTTGAAACATCCCTCCTGCTTTTGGAGAGGTCTTCTCTTGAGCCCCAGCCAAGAACACATTCCCATGGCCAAGTTGGAGGCTTCGAAATGCAAATACAAATGCAAACACAAGGAGGCCCTTCCAGGAACAGCCTGAGCGGTACTTTGGTGGTTCAGACACCTTCTCAGCTACAGAATGAGCTCATTGAGTAAGGCGTCCTCCCCAGCGAAGCCACTATCTGTCAGACTCAGAAAACATTTCAATTGCCAAAAGTGTATAAATGCCACACATTTCATTGAATTGCTCTGCATTCCTCATCGAGACAATTAATGTGCATCAAAAATAGAAACAAACACAATTTGTCCTCCGTTGGTAACTGAGCACTCACAGACATTGGTTATCTCTATTTACAATAACAAGAACGGCCAGTTATTGTCAGCTCCTATATACTGGGCTTATGCTAAATGCTTTGCATGAGAAGATGCTCAGTTGGGATGTTGACTGACAGGTAGGCCACCTCTGCAATCCTGGGCAGATAACAGGTGTCTTGGAAGATGCTTACAGCTCCATGCAGCTGAATTCTGAAATATAAATTATTAAGGAATGTGCAGAACATTACACAGTTCATGTACTTAATGATTATAGTTCACAGTCTAGGTCAGATATAATTAGATGTTACATTAAAATAGCTTCACAGAGCCATTTATTCTGATTTAATTACTTAAAATGATAGCATAATGAGCAATGCTTTCAAGGAAAAAAGTACCCTTTTAAATGGGCTCATTTTAAGTTAATACGAAGAAAATTAATCATTTAACTAAATGTAGGAGAACAAGTCCATATCTGAAGTGATGTGGGTTCCATGTCACTTAGGTTATTTCCCTGTGAAAACATGTTGCAAGTGATAAGGAAAAAGAAAAACCAATTTCCAGTGAGAACAAAGATTCTCATTTTCACTATCCCCTCAAAACCTTACTCTTCCTCTTGTGTCTAGGCACAGGCAGCAATGACTTTAAATGCCAGCACTAAGCCACACATCCAAACAAGACTACCTCCATGAACAATATTGTTGTTGTTGTTGTTAGGTGCCATCGAGTCAGTATCCGACTCATAGCGACCCTCATAGGGTTTTCGATGGCTGACTGTTTCTCGGGATTGCCTTGGGAGTGGATTGCCAGGCCCTTCTCCCGTTTTTGCGGTGCTGGGAATTGAACTAGGGACCTCAGAGACGGCAGCACAGCACTCTACCAACTGAGCTAAATCCCAGCCCCCATGAACAATAGTGAGTTATAAATGGCTCACACCAGTGTGATGGGTGGTGTAAGAAACTAGTCACATACAGCATCATGTGGTGCAGCGATTCTATGAATACACTACAGAAACTGACAGGGACAAAGTCAAATCCCAGTTTTCAGACCTTTGAGATTGTGTGCAAGTCATTTAGCCTCTTCAGGCCTCTGTTTCCTCATCTTGAAACTGGAGATAAAACAGCCCCTACCTCATAGGGTGGTTTTGAAAAGCAAATAAGATTCAGCCTGCAAAGCACTTAGCATATGCCCAGCATGCAGCAGCTCTTAAGAGCTGGCCACTCTTGTTATTATAAATAGACACAATCAATATTTTGGTGGCCTCTGCCCTGCACACATTTTTGGGGTCATTCAAGTTTTGACCACATTTTTTTTAGTAGAAATTACAAAAGTTTTTAAAGGAGTGGATGGGGCTGCCTCCAACCCAATTGTCCTCTTCTGTTTTCAATAACTGTAAATGATAAGAGATTGTCAGATGGAACTTTTGAAATAGTATCAATATCATGCAAAAAAAAAAAAATCCTACAAGGTTTAAAAACACATGGCAATGTTTATCTGCTATTTTTCTGTCCTGAGTCAGGCTTTATAGTGAAAATATTCTATGCTGGGCTCAAGGGAAATGGGGGGAAAATGTTAAATCAGAAACCTTCCTGTGAATACCTTCTTAAGACAGCTGTAATACCACTCAGGGGATGCTGTATTTATTTGAATCCTGGGACGCTTAGCAAAGGTGATGACAGAAAACACTGGCTTATGGATCTAGGGGGCTGTGGCAGCCAAAATAATGTGTCAAACTTGGCCTTGCATGAGCAAACACCATCCAAAAGAGAGCTTACACAATCTCCAAACATATAACATTCTGGACAGAAAACCAAAGAATCCATAGGGGTTTGAAAGCACAGGTTGCCCTGGGAATTGCCTGTGTTCTACTTAAGCTTTACCCCTTGGGCTAGGGAACCCCATGCTGGGTAGAGTCAGGGAAGAGAAGGTATTCTAGTAAGGGTGAAGTTTGAGTTACCCCAAAAGCTGACCCTAAAGCAAAAACGCAGGCACAAGCAATTTATTGGGGCGATGTGATGGTCAGTTTTATGTGTCAGCTTGGCTAGGGATAATTCTCAATTACTAAATTAAACATTCATCTAGATGTTGCTATGAAGATATTTTGCAGTTGTGATTAACATCTATTATCAGTTGACTAGCCATTGAAAACCCTATAAGTAGCAGAGAAGCACTGACACAGTGCTGGGTATGGCACAGTGTTGGAGAGTGTTTTGTTCTGTTGTACATAGAGTTAGCTATGAGTCAGACCTAACTGGACAGTACCTAACAACAACAACATCAGGTGACTTTAAGTAAAGAACATTATGCTCCATAAACTTGGTAGGCCTCATCCAATCAGCTGAAAGGCAGAAAAAGAAGCATTACAGTTTCCCCTCAGGAAGAACAAATTCTACCTGCAGACTATGTCACAGCTTCTACTACAGAGCTCCAGCCTGCCTGTACTGGCAGCCTGCCCTACAGATTGTAGCCTGGCCTAGCCAGCACTCACAACCACATAAGCCAATTCTTTGCAATAAATCACTAAATATATAGGAAGCCTTTTCATTTCCTAATGGTTCTTTCACTATATTTTTGAGTTTTCTCTTATTGGTTACCTCAGGGCTTACTGTGTAGATCTTAATCAAAATCAGCTTCAGATTCATATTAATTCCAGTGAGATATAGGAATGTTATTCATGTATAATTCTATTCCCTTTTGGGCCTATTTTTATACCTGTTATATACATAAGCTGTACAAACTCAACATGCATTGTTGGTATTGTTGTTGTTGTTAGGTGCCGTCGAGTCGGTATACGACTCATAGCGACCTTCTGTACAACAGAGGAAACACTATTGTCAGTGCTTCTCTGCTGTTCATAGGGTTTTCAATGGCAGATTGATTTTTGGGAGGGGGTTGCCAGGTCCTTCTCCCAAGCCTACAGTATCTGGTGTTCCCAGGTGGTCTCCCATCCAGGTACTAACCAGGCCCGACCCTGCTTAGCTTCGGAGATCCGACGGGATCGGATGCCACAGGGCTACGGCTGCAGGCATTGTTGGTATTACTCTTTATAATTTTATGCCCTGTAAAGAAAGTAAGAGAAGAAAGGAGAGCAAATACATATTTATAGCTTTTGCTACATTAGCTTTATTATTTCTGGTTCCCTTTGTTTGTCCTGTGGATTCAAGTTACTATCTGGGGTTATTTCCTTAGTTTAATAATATCTTTGGTGTAAATCACATGTTTTGTGCTGTTATTGGCAAATATACCACATTTCTATACATTATGGATACAATAATATGTGCATAATGTTCCACACAATTCCTTTTCAAAATCAGTTAAGAGAAGCAGTAGAATGCATTCATATTGGTTTTCATAATTGCATGATTATATCTGTGAATGCCTGAGGTTTTTAAAATGTGGATTTATATTTTTGTCAGAGGTAAAATACAAGAACTCCCTTTAATATTTCTTATCAAGTGAGTTTGCTAACAACAAATTCTGTTGTTGTTTACTTGGCAATGTCTTTATTTTGCCTTCATTGTTGAATGACAGCTTTCATGGTTAAAGGATTCTTGATTAACAGAGTTGTTTTTGTTTAGGGGGGTTGTTTTTCTGTTTGAGTATTTTGAACATGTTGTTCCACTGCTTTTAGCCTCCATTTCTTCTGATGAAAAGTTAGCTGTTAATCTTATTGGGCTTTGCTTGTGATAAGTCATTTTTCTCTTGCTTCTTTCAAGATTTTCTCCTCGTCTCTGACTTTGAGCATTTTTACTATGATGGGTCTGTTTGTGACTCTCTTTGTATTTATCCTATTTGAAATTTGTTGAGCTTCTTAAATGTGTAAAGTAAGGCTTTCTTCACATTTGGGAAGTTTCTGTCACTGGTTCTCCAATTTTTTTTTTTTTTTTTCTGTTCCTTTCTCCTTCCTCTTCCTTTGGTACATTATGCATATGTTGTGCTGAATAGTGTCCCACATTTCCCTAAGGCTCTGTTCATTTTCTCACTATTTTTTCTTAGTCTTTGATTACATAATTTTTATCAGTCTATCTTCAAGTTCACTCATTCTTTCCATCAATTTAATCTACTACTGAGCCCTTCAAGTGAAATTTTCATTTCAGTTATGCTTTTCAAATTCAGAACTTCCATTTTTTTTTCTTTTTTGAAATTACAGTCGTTAACATTTGATTTGATGTGACACTGTCATTGTACCTTCCTTCCCTCCTCCCCTTTTTTTAAAATCATGGTTTTCTTCAATTCTCTGAAAATATATAAAATGGCTAAAGGTTTTGTTAAATCTGATATCTGGTCACTCTCAGGGAGGTTTTTGTTGTTGTTGATGATGATTTGTTTATTTGGGGGTTTTGGTTTTTGGTTTTGTGGGGTTTGTGGGTTTTTAATTTTTGTTTGTTTGCCATTCCCCCACCTTAATATATGGGTCACATTTTCTGTTTCTTTGTATATAATTTTTTGTTGTTGGAAAATGGAAATTTAGGATCAGGCTTATAGCCACTCTGGGTACTGACCCAACCTCCCCTGGGATTTGTAATTGTTATTTGGTTATTTGTTTAGTAACTAGCTGGGCTGTGGTAGTGAAGTTTATTTTGCCATGGAGTTTAAAACTTGTAACACAACTCCCCAAAATCACAGCATGAGGTATAACAATAGTCACTCACTATTACATGGTCCTAACAGACTCTCTTAAGCCTTCTTCATCCTTGGCCACAATAAACTGTTAAAACCCACTAATGATCCTATTGTTTTCATCAATAAGGCATGCATTCCTTCATAGACTGCTCCAATCAAATTTCATTTGCTTTGAATAGTTACTGAACTCAAGTGTTTGAGATTTCTGACTCCTGGAGGACTATTCTCACTTAGCTCTTTCCCTGTTCTCTCTGGAAAACTAGTTAGTGTGTAGTTGAGCTTATATTTCTGAAACTTCTACTCTTTTCCTAAGAATTCTCAGACTCCAGCTTCTCCACACTTGGTTGCAATTGAAGTCACTGGCTTTTCAGATAAATGGAGATCTCTGATCTATGCCTCCTCCTCCTCCAGACAAAAAGCTCTGATTCATGACTATGGTACTGGGGACAAGGACAATGGTATACTTTCATCTAAGTTGCATTTCCACTTTAACAGCTGAGCATTTGAAGGAATAAGGGGTAGTAGGCCCAAATTTCCTTGTCTTCTCTCTCTCAGCACAGAACCCCTATCCCATGTGCTGGATCAAGGGTGATGGGGCCCCAGCATCCTCAATAGTACTGTCCCAAAGCAGAGCCACTTAGTGACAAGAGGGGAGGGCTGCAGCCTCAGAGATACAAAACCTAGCCTCAAAGGCAGGTATCAGAGCAAGGTGGGAAACAGTGGCATAGCATGCTGTTCTTCTAGGGACAGTGCCCTCTAACCAGAAACTGGAGGGGAGGAAACCTTATATTAGTGGCTGTTATCAGTCTGGAGTGAAATCGTTGTAATGCTGAGCTGAAAGAAGGGAGGGAGGGAGCAGATCTTGGTTCACATATCACAAACTTTCATTTTTCTTACTGAACAGTACATTTTGTTCAATAAATGTTTCTTCATTTGCTGTGTGCCCTTAGGACCATTTCTACAGACTTTCTAAAAAATAGTTCTCATGAATTTCACTGGGGACACGTCAGCGAAGGCCTTTACATGGTTATGCCAGAAGTGGAACCCAGCTGAGTGTTTAAATATTAATTTCACTTATAATACCCCTGAAAAAGTGGCAAGAAAAGGGAATTTATTTGGAGCCTTCATTTGAGAATGTATTGCATATCCTGTTTCCACTACTTTGCCAGCTCATGACTTCAGGCGAATTATTTTACTCCTCTTTGTCTTTGTTCCCTCATCTATAGAAGGGGAATAATGATCCCCACATGGCAAAGCTCTTGTGAGGAACTGAAGTTGCATATCCAAAGTTTTTGACACCAATACAGCTCATAGGAAAAAGAAGTGGTCTATATGATTGCTCATGAGAGCTCAGAGAGAAGTCAGGCCCATTGGAAACATGAACTTCAGGGTTAGGAATATCTAATAGTGGCTCCAAGTCACTATTTTTCACCTCTCTTAGGATGTTCTATGATTTGGATATTGTGTGAATGCCCCCAAAGCTTTATGTATTGGAATTGAATCCCCACTGTGAGGTATAAAGAAGGTAAAAACTTAATCCAAAAATGGCACTTAAAAGTCAGGCCTTTGGGAGGTCATTAGGATTATCACCATCAGAATAAAGCCACCATGAGTGAATCCTAATGGCTTTAGGGTCCTGAGCCAAGAGTGGTAATCCCAGCACTCAGGAAGCAGAGGCAGGAGGATTGATGCAAGTTCAAGGCCAGCCTGGGATACACAATGAGACCCTGTCTCAAAAAAGAAAAAGCAGGAGGAGGAGGAAGGGGGGGGGAGGAGGAGGAGGAGGAAGAGGAGAAGGAAGAGGAGGAAGAGGAGGAAGAGGAGGAGGAGGAGGATGATGACAACGACTAGGAAGAGGAGGAGGGAGAAGACCAGGACACACATACACATGTATACCCCGTCTCTTGGTACGTGATGGCTCAAACCAATCCACCAGCAAAACCACCACCTATATCACCTATGCACCCCTTTGACCTTGGACCTTCAGGACCATGAGCCAAAATAAACTTTTCTTTATAACTCACCTAGCCTGTGTTCTTGTGTTGTTAGCAAGAGGAACAGACTAAGACAGGATGTTACAGCATTTCTCCATCCCTCTAGCCCCCATTCTCATCCTCAAATATGCAGTCCATTCAAGGGGAAAGGGGAAAACAACAGCTGATGTTCCTCTTTTTTTTTTTTTTTTAAGACTCTAATTTATCAATTTAACACACTCATGGGATTTCCTCCTACACTTGAAGGAAACTGTTACAAAATTGGTAATAGCAAAGAATAAGTGATATCTTATTGGGAAGTGATATCTTGTTGGGAAGTGATATAGCTTCCCAACAGAGTGGAATACTGCACAAGAGGGGCCCCCAAGATGTGAGCAGGGCCAACATAAGCAGGGCTTTCTGCTGTGGTCCTCTAAAGATCACTGCGGGATTCTGTTGAAATACCAATTCCTAATCTCGCCTTCCTCTCTCAGATTCTGACTGTAGAACTCCAGATGGGACCCTGAGATGGGCACCATCACCAGCCCCAAGGGGACTTGGCTGCAGGTGTTCTGCTGCTTGGAGAACTCTCAATGGGAGCTCACTCAAGCATCTGTGATGCCTTCCAGGGTCTTCCTGAACAGACACACAAAAGATGCACATTCCCGGGCCTCCCTAAGGAGCCTGTAGGGGACCATCACCTAGGCCAGGGCTTAACTCAAACCCCTCTCAGGAAAGTCCGATGGCAGCTCAGGGCTCCTTTGCACAACCAGAGTCCCTCATCTTCCTCCTGCCAGAGATGGAGCAAGGCCAGTCATGAGCCTGTTCTCATAGTCATTCCCATGACCCCCAGCTCAGCTGTGCCTATCTAGCCTCTCTTCAAGCTCCATCTCCCAGGTCCCCATGTCTTCTGCCTTATAGCTTCATGTCCACTTGGTGGTACTGGCAGGAAACTGGAGGCAAGAAGGAGAGAGGAGGCAGAGATGCTGCCCCAGGCATCCTGTACATTCTGCAGCAAATCTCCTCCATGCTCCAGTTCCCACCGACAGCGCACCATGATCTGACTTTTGAGGTGCCCCTGGCACAAACTAAGACAACCTTGAAAGTGTCAATATTTTTGCCAGATAATTCCTTGCTGTGGGAGGCTATCTGTGTGCATTATAGGATGTTCAGCAATATCCCTGGACTCTACCCATAAGATGCCAGTAGCATCCCACCCTGAGCTACAACATCACCATATGTCCCTGGACACTGCACAATGACTTCCCCAATACCTACACTGCCAGTTGAGAGCTGCTTCCCTGGACTCAAGGGCACAGTTCATGGCCCCAGAGCAGTCCTGCTGCTGCATGAGACCGAGTGAGGTCAGCGAAGTCAGCTTAGAGGGGAATAAGTACTTACTGCAACATGTCCTAGAAAAGCTACAACTAGGCCAAGTGCTTACAGCTGTCACTAGGAAAGATGGAGCCACAATAAATCCCTTGCTATGCTCCTTATCCTCTGCCTTGCTTCCCCAATTCATCAGGTGAAATCCAATAAAAGCAACACAGCAGCAGTTTCCAGAGGTGAAGAAACAATGGCAGAAGCAGGAAGGGTCCTTCCTTTGAGCCCAAGTTTCATGAGACTGCTTGGAACATTAGCCCCTTGTATAGCAGACTCAAATCTTTGGGTACAACCTACTGCTTGAGTTCTGTTAGGAGTCACAGATCTGGATTCAAATCCTAGCTCTGCACTTACCATTTGCATAACATTGGAAAAGCCGCTTCATTCCTCTGAAGCTCAGTTTTTATTTTTGCCAAATGGGAATAACTCCTTCCTTACTGATGCTTTCGAGGAATTAAGGGAATGCTTAAAGTGCAAAAACCTGGCACTCTGTAGATTAGGACTTGGCCAACTGTGGCCTATGGTCAAATCGCATTCACCTAAGGTTGCCAGATTTAGCAAGTCTAATATTTGATCTGGCCACCTGCTTTGTAAATGCAGTTTTGCTGGACAGGGCCAAGCCTGCTCATTTACGTACTGTCTGCAGCTGCTCTCGCCACACATGGCAGAGTAGAGCTGGCTGGGTGGCCCTTGAACCTCAGCTTTTTACTATCTGGTCCTTTACAGGGAGAGTGTGCTGACCCCAAGTCTACAGGGTGGTGATGTTTGTAATAGCAGCTGCAGCACAATCACCAGTCACAGAGTGACAAGGAGGTGGACCAGCCAGGGTGGTTCGGACACAGATCCACACACAGCCAGATTTCCCCAGTTCAAACCCAGTCTACTCTGGAGCACTGGACAAGTTGTACAACCTCACAGTGTCTCAGATTCCTCCTCTCTGAAATTCAGGGACACTAGTGCCATCACAGGCAGGGAGAGCACACTCAGGTGGGTTGGCTGTCCTGGGTGTGTTCAGAAAACCCAAAGGATCTTTATGTGGTGTCCTTGGGAAGATGCAACAAGTCAATGCATAGGAAGGAACAGCAAAATGCTGGGACTAGACCATACTAAGTACTTAAGACATCCTCACTGTTACTCCAGAAGAGTTACTGCCACAGCACTGTTACTACAGCTGACTGCCATTGCTTCTATCGCTACTACTAGTAGTACCTCTGATAACTCTTCATAGCACTGTGGTGAGGATTAAGTAAACGAGGACTGGCCATACTAAATGCCAGCCCCAGAAACTCCCCATAAGAGGCTACCCTGTCCGGAATACAGCCCTGACTGCTGGTGCCAACTCCCAGGTCCTCTTGCCCTGGGAAAATGGGGGATGGTTTTTCTCATTGCCTTACTCCCTGAACAACAGCACTGATACCCTGAATAACCCCATGTCTAACTCCCCTGAGCACATCTCAGATCTCCAAATCACATACTTTCAAGACTTAGAGAAATCAGAGGAGGGAAGCAGCTATTCATTCCTACAGCTTGGCCACCTTCCTGGGAGCTGGCTCAGAACCATAGGCATCTGAGGTCCTGGCAGAACCCCACAGTGGATTAGTAGGCTAATCACCCCATAAAAATGACTCATGTATGGGTAGGGCTTTATTTCTCTCTTCCTCAGCTCCCCTCCTTTTAGTGGGGCTGGTTCCATTATTGGAAGCCTCGGGAGGTGGACAGACCACAATTTCAAGTCCCAGGCCCTGGTGGTGGTGATTTTGGAGTTTCATTGTTAATGGGGGTAATGGCAAGGTGAGGGGCAGGAGCAGAGAAGGACCATGGACACAGGGCCAAGGACTCTGTGAGGACCAAGACCTTCACCAAGGATCATGCCACACCCGTATCCTCCCTAGAGTTGAAGGAGTTCTGTTAAGAGAAGATCCTGAAATGCAGAAACATTAGAGTCTGCCAAGCTTAGGATCACTGCACCCCTCACCAACTACAAGTCTGGTGACCTACAGGGGATTAGTCTTGGCCAGGGACCAACATAGACCTCTGCAGCCTTGGCTTCCCATCCCAAGATGGGACACGCTGATAGCCCAAGCAGGGAAACAGTACTACAGTCCACCAGCCCAATGCTCTCGATAGAAGCCCCTTGTAGCTTCCCACTTTCCCAAATCCCTCTTCACCCCCAGCCCTCACACTGCTTCCTCTTCTTCTGCCTCATTTCTGGGGTGTGGATCTTTAGCTTAGGTATCAGGTGGATCTGGGTTCAAATCCCACCTCTGTCACTGCCCAGGTGAGGAAAGCTCATCTTCCTCTCTGGGCTTCATTCTGCTCATCCTTAAAACTGGGAGATGATGCTGGTAGGTGCAGCCACTAAGGAAATCAGTATGAAGGTTCCTCAAAAAACTAAAAATAGAATATATGACCTGGTTATCCCCCTCCTCAGTATATATCTTAAGGAATATAAGTCAAGATATCACAGAAATATCTGCTTATTCATGTTCACTGCAGCATTATTCACAATAGCCAAGATATGGAACCAACCTAGGTGTCTATCAACAGATGAGTGGATAAGGTAATTGTGGTATATTTATACTAATGATTTTAATTCAGCTATAAAGAAAGACAAAATTATGACATTTGCTGGAAAACGGATGGAACAAGAGATCATCATTTTAAGCAAAATAAGCTAGACCCAGAAAGATAAGTATCATATGTTTCCTCTCATATGTAGATGTTGTTGTTGCTGTTAGGCGCAGTCAAGTCAGTGTCCTACTCATAGCAACCCTACATACAATAGGAGAAACATCATTGTCAGTGCTTTTCTGCTATTCATAGGGTTTTCAATGGCGGATTGATTTTTGGGAGTGGGTTGCTGGGTCATTCTCTGAAGCCTACAGTATCTGGTGTTCCCAGGTGGTCTCCCATCCAAGTACTAACCAGGCCTGACCCTGCTTAGCTTCTGAGATCTGACAGGATCAGATGCCACAGTAGTATGGCTGCAGGCATGTAGATGTTAGACTTCACTGTATATTTGTGTGTGTGTATAATTAAAACATATACATCATGAAAGCAGATGAGACCTAAGTAGGGAAAGAGAATAGACTAAAGGGGGAGGGGCAAGAAGATAGGGTAATGGGAGAAAAGGAAGGAAATATCACCTATGTTGCCTTTCCAGCAAAATTGAGATGTACATATACAGATCGATATACTCAAAAAAAGACATGCAAGTAGAAGAGAGACCATTGGTGGGAGGGAGGGAATGGGGGTGGGGGGTCATGAGACAGTAAGGGGGAAATGAACATGAACAATGTACAATGAAATGTTTTTAGGTGCCTTCGAGTCTGGTCCAACTTATAGTGACCCTCACAGGATTTTCAATGGCTGATTGTTTTGGGAGTGGATTACGACATCTTTCTCCCATTTTTGTGGTACTGGGGATCAAACCTAGGTCCCCAGGAAGTGCAGAGGAGCACTCTACCAACTGAGCTAAACCCCAGTGCCATAAAATGAAATACATGTATGGAAATGTCATAACGAGACCCATTATGTAGTACATTAAAAATTACAAATTACAAATTAAAAATAAACAAACTAGGATCTGATACCAATAGCACTGATGCCATGAAGTGACAGGATTGAGAGGGAACAGTGTATCCAATACCAGGGTAAGCATCCAACACACGGAGATTGTTTCCCTAAGACAAAATGAGATGGCTTCCACATGGTCTTGATTTTGGACTTGGACACAAATGTGGAGCAGAGGTGAACAAGCCAGATGAGATCTTGGTGAACAGCAGTATTCCCTGTCTGTATCCTTTCTCCCTCTTGTTTGTTCTGCTTTAGAATTCTTAATAGTCACAAAGTGAATGCTGCCTTATTCTGGGAACCAGAGACCCCAGACCCTACCAGACCCAGCACCTGTCCTCGTGGCTCACCCTGTACCCACCAGCTGTGGAAGCACTGGCTGGGGATGAGGGGCTCTGAGATGGTGACACATAGCCAGAGACACTATACTCCCACCTCTTGCCCATGCTGCTGGCCTTCCCCCAAGCCCCTACAAGCTGGAAAGAAGACACATCCTCAAGGAGCAATGGTAGCAGGAACCTGTGGGCTGTAGCAGACAAGGGTTCAACCCCTCAAAGCAAAGAATGATGATATGCTGGCCCAGGCCATATGGAAAACTGCATTTTCCTAAGCAGCTGGGCCTCATCATCCTCAGGGCTGCTGTAGGGTGGCACCCCAGAAGGCCCTGGAGCTGGAAGCCCTGAGGCTCCACCACCTACCTGAGGGCTTCTCTGTGTAGGGAGCAGGGCCCCAAGAGAGGAGGGCCCCATTGAGAGCATGAGTGGGCAGATCATCCCTCAGCTTCCTTGCCACTGCAATGGAGGAGCCTGAGCCCCGTGCCCTCAGCAGTACGCTGCTTACTCACTCACCCTGTATGGACATCCCTTCTCCATTCACAGCCTCAGACAGAACCAGCACTGCCAACACCTTGATCTCAGACTTACAGCCTCCAGAACCGTGAGACTGTGAATTTCCATTATGCCAAGTGGGTCCATGGGGTCCTTAGTTATGGCAGCCCTAGCAGACCAATGCCTGCAGCTGTAGCCCTGTGGCATCTGATCCCGTCAGATCTCGGAAGCTAAGCAGGGTCAGGGCTAAGCAGGGTCAGGCCTGGTTAGTACCTGGATGGGAGACCGCCTGGGAACACCAGAAGCTGTAGGCTTGGGAGAAGGACCTGGCAACCCCCTCCCAAAAATCAATCTGCCATTGAAAACCCTATGAACAGCAGAGAAGCACTGATAATAGTGTTTCCCCTGTTGTACAGAGGGTCGCTATGAGTCGGATACCGACTC
>VMDO01011526.1:0-35647 GCA_007922755.1 Pedetes capensis | reverse complement strand
TAAGCAGACCAATACATGCCCAAATCACCACAAGAGCTCTCTGCACCACTTCCCCTATCCACCAGTGTCAGCCCTGCGGCTGGACCCTGATCCACCAAAGATGTTCCGCTCACACCCAAAGGAACCTTCCTAAAGCAAACATGGAAGCAGATCACCAACCCATCACACCCATCCCACTCTGCATCCCATTTCTGATCAACTTGCAGTTCTTAATTCTCTACAAATACACATATACATGCGCGTGCACACACACACGCTCTCTTTCTCTCCCTAAAGGTCTCACTGTTCCTCTGTAAGTCAAACTCTTTCCCTCCTCAGGTCTTTGGTACATGCTATTCCTCATCCCCTCTCCCAGGTGTCTGTCAGCTTATCATGTTGGGGGGACTAGCATGTTGCTGTGATGCTAAAAGCTACACCACCAGTATTTCAGATACCAGTAGGGCCACCCATGGTGGACAGGTTTCAGCTAGTCTCCAGACTAACACAGAGAGAAGAACCCAGCTGCCCACCCCCAAAACAATCAGCCATTGAAAACTCTATGAATAGCAAAGAAGCACTGTCAAGTACAGTGCCAGAAAATGAGCCCTCCAGGCTGGACGGCATTCAAGAAATGACTTGGGAAGAGTTGCCTCCTCAAAGATGAATTGACATTAATGATGAGAATGGAGTTAAGTCCTTGGACCTCCTTTTGCTGATGTGGCATGACTCCAAAAGAGAAGAAACACAGTGACTGCAACAACAGGCTCAAACATAAAAAGACTGTGTATATGGCACAGCGTTAGGCAGTGTTTCATTCTATTACACATAGGGTTGCTGTGAGTTGGACCCAACTCAAGGGCACCTAACAACAACAACAACATTCCTTTCCCAGGATCAGAGCCCTCTTCTTCCCCTTCAGTGCCTGTACTCATCTTTCAGGTCTCCATTCCTCAAGGGACCTATGCTGGTCACCCAGCCTAAGTGAGGCCTCTGTGTCCTAGAAGTGTGGACCAGTGGTGTGCTACCAAAAGGTGGGTGCGTCTCTGTAGCCACATAGGAAATTCGAGTGCTTGGAAACTTTTACTACAGTTTGATGTCACTATGATATGTCATGCAAACAAGGGGTTGTTGAGCTCATTCCTCAAATAGGGTTCAGACTGGCTCAAGTACTGCCCAACTCACACAGTCCTAATGAGACACATGTCATGCATAGCAGGACCACATCCCTGGATCAATGAGAAACAGAACATAACAGGCTGTGGCCCCCAGATCCTAGAGGATCACAGCTCCCTGGAACCATCACCAGCTACAACCCTGTTTTAATTGGTAAGAGGGTGTGTGGTGATTGCCTAACTCCCCTGTAGAGTTTCATGATGGTGGCAGCTGTTTCTTCTGCTCCACACTGAGACCCAGGACACAGCACCATGTCTGACAGAATGGTAAGAAGTACCTGCTATGTGAATGAGTGGGTCGGATGATGACAGGCCCAGAGAGAGCAATCTAGGTGACCCACGGGCCTGCAGTCCACATCTGCAGGTGAGAAGGAGCCCTGGCAGGCCCAGTGGGGACGCCTGCAGTATTTTTACAGCCTGATGACTTCACATGAAGGAATTCCTTAAATCTTAACATGGGGCCCAACAGGACAGATGGAGAATTCCAGAGCGATGGATAGCTTCTTTCGATCCTGGGCTGCATTCTGTTTCCACAATTGTTTCTGGCAGAATTCTAAGGCAAAATGCAAACCAGATGTACAGAGAAATATTTTCTTGGTCAGGGAAAAAAAAGAGAGCAAGTTGCTTCTCCTGCTCCCACACTGTCAGCCCTCAACAATGACCACACTCCCAGCCTTCACCTGGCACGACTCTCTTCCAGCCTCTGTGCTGGGGTGACTGGGCCCGGGGGTTGGGTGGCTGCTACCCTGTTCCCTGGGGCTCTCCAAGCTAGAGGAGCAGATGGAAATGTGATTTCTGCTTCTCCAGGGGAAGAGCAAGCACTGGGGCTGCCTAATGAGACCAGGGCTTAATTGAAATAAATAAGAAAGCCTGTGCAAGCAGTTTGGGCAGGCTGCAGGGAATTATTTCTCTTCCCCTTGGAGTGTCTGGAAGAGACTGTCCCCTGGGACAGGCTTGCTGCTTCTCCTCTGGGCTTGGGAACAACTGCTGATGACCCTAACCCAGAAAGCAAGCCTAGTTTGCCTGCAGCCCTGATGAAGCCCCCCGGCCCTCCCACCCCTCCTAGCTGATTAGACTCCCCTCCCTAACCCCATCCAAATGTCTTGGGAGACTCTAATCTGTAAGTTTGTAAGAGTGCTAATGGGGAGGACCTGCTACTTCAGTGCTGTTCCAAGCACAGTTCCTGGACCAGCAGCCGCAGCATCATCTGGAAGCTTGTAAGGATTGCAGCATCTCAGGTTTAACCCATCTGCCCTCCCTCTGGGATCACAGGCTCTGTAGGTGGGCCCAGGCTTTTGTAAGGAGCTCTCTGGTTGATCCCCATGTATGCTCTGGCTTAAGGACCCCTGTGCTATTTATTAGTGTCCCTGTCTCCAGGTTCCCCTGCTCACACCCCTCAGGGGCCAGGCAGGTGCTTGAGGTGAGGAAACTAGAGCACACCTGCCCTGCCATCCCGGGAGGAGGTGCCAGCCAGCCCCAGCTGAGGAGCCAGGCAGACGGTGGATCTGATTTTGCCAGACCTTTCTATTTGTCAGAGTTGCTGCAAATGTGGACTTTTAAAAATATGTGGCACCTTCGCGTTTTTACACATTGGCTTGGTATTTTTCTAGACACAGTGCAGTCCTAGCCATCTCTGTCAGCTCCATCCTCCCTGTTTCTTCCAGTTGACAAAAGTTCTTCTTGACTCAACCATTTGTCTGCCTCCCCACATCCTGCCTGTGGGGATATCCTGTTGGGTCTACCTTCAAAACATATCCGCAACTGCCCACCACCTGTACTCACCTGGGCCCTGGGCCCTGCCACCCTCACCTCTTCCCAGCACGTTGCCTGATGCCTGCTCCTTGGCCTCTGGCTCTCACTCTTGGCAGCTGCACTTGAGCCTCAACAAAGCAGCCAGAGCGGTGCTTTAGAGTGTGAGTAGGATCATGTCTCGCCTCTATTCAAATGCCTAACCATGGCTCACCCCACTCTGCCTGAAAACCAATGTCCTGCAAGGCTCTCTGCCTCCTTGGCTTACAAGTCCTTCTCCCTCTCCCCAGCAGCTCATCCCTGTTCCTTTATCAGCCTGCCCCAACTGCACACATCTCCCTGCCGTGACTCAAACCAGGCAGGTGCCTTCTCATCTAGGTGCCTCACACCTGGGTTTCCACTGCCTGGAACATTCCTCCTCCAGCTCATTTCTCACTTCTTTCAAGGGTTAGTTCCAATGTGTGTTTCTCCACAAAGCCCACTGTGGAAGCCCTATTTAACATCTCCTGCTCAGCCCTCACTGCCACCACGTGCATGTCAGCTTGTTTTGCTGTGGGGGCTTGTATGTTGCTGTGATGATGAAAGCTATGTCACAGGCATTTTAGATACCAGCAGGGCCACCCATGGTGGACAGGTTTCAGCTGAGCTTCCAGACTAACACAGACTAGGAAGAAGGACCCAGCAGCCCATTCCCAAAACAATCAGCCACTGAATACTCTATGAATAGCAGAGAAGCACTATCAAGTAGAGTTCCAGAAAATGAGTCCCCCAGGCTAGAAGCCATTTAAGAAACAACTGGGGGAGAGTTGTCTCCTCAAAGTAGAGTGAACCTTAATGAGGGGAATGGAGTAAAGCCCTGGGACCTCCAGATGCTGATGTGGCATGACTCAAAATGGGAAGAAACATAGTGGCAGCAACAATGAACTCAAACATAAAGGGACTGTGTGCATGGCATAGTGTCAGGAAGTATTTCATTCTGTTGTACAGGGGTCATTATGATCAGACTCAACAGCACCTAACATCAACAAAAAGCCCAGTACCCTGCTTCCCCCAGCCAGTGCTATGCATGTTAATACTTAATCACATCACAAACTGTCCACGTGCACATTTACTTATTGTCTACCTCCATCAGCTAGAATCTGAGCTCCTTGGGGACAGAAAGTCTGACTGATGGCTCCCCAGCACCAAGAAAAGTAACTTGCATATTCAGAAAATAGGTGTTGAATGAATAAGTGAATAGATGCAAGCTAGATATTGCCACCAAGCAGCTCTGCGATGCTCCTTCAACAGCAAAGTCCTGAAATGGTTGCCCCAAGCTCAAATCTTCCCTCACTCACAGGAATTTCAGTCCTGTCATTTGCTGGAGATTCAAGGACAGAAAGCCTTTCTGGAGTTTCTGAATCAAAAGCCATCTCCCTTTCCTGTATCTAACCCAATCCTGCTGCAGGGTGACCTCCTCTCGTGCCTTCTGTAGTTTGCTCACCTTGCAAACGGCTTCTCTGCAGTCAAAACCTGAGAGCCCTCTAGCCAGCATTTCCCTGCATGTATTGTTTGCGATGCTGGCCCCATGAGATGCTCCAAGAAAAGGAAGCCCTGGAAATACTCACCCTCTTTTCTTCCTTGGAGCTCACCACATGGATTAGCATTTTTAAAGGCTTCAGGAAATCTCATAGGAAATGCCATTCTCCCCATACCCTTTTATTCCTCCCAGTACCAGGTGCTGAACCCAGGGTCTTGTATGTGTTAGGTAAGTGCTCTACTACTGAGCTTCACCACCACTTCCACCACCCCCTTGTTTTGAGGCAGAGTCTCCCTAAATTATGCAGGCTGCCCTTGGACTCAAACTTGAGATCCTCCTGCCTCAGCCTCACAAGTTCCTGGGACTTCAGGTGTTCACCATGGTGCCTGGCTGTATTATCTCTTTATTGCACCCATGTTTCTCAAATCTCTTGGACCAAATAACCCCTTCCCCAACCGTGCATCTGGGAATACTGCAGAACACCAATGCTCTGGGCAAGGAGTTTCACAGTCTTCATGGGGCACGCAAGAGGAACTCTAAGACACTATATTCTAACCATTTTTTTCAGCTAGATACACATCATGAACTTGCTAACAGAATGAGACTTCCTTGTGCACAACTTTCTTTTTTTTTTTTTTTTTTTTTTTTTTTTTTTGAGATAGTGTCTCACTATGTAGCCCAAGCTGGTCACAAACTCACAATCCTCTTACCTCAGCCTCCCTGCTCATGCCAACATGTTCAAGCTAACCACGTGCCTCTGTCTGAGCTACTATCTCCAAACTGCAACATACTGCCCCCTGCACTTTACTCATATCAACTGACCTCTTACTTTGAGAGAAAACCCAACTCAAGTAGCCTGAAGCAAAGAGGGTATTTATTGGTTCATATAGCTAAAAGGGCAAAACTAGGCCTGAAGCTGGCAGGATCAAGCACCCCACCATGACATTAGGACCTGATTTCTATCCATTTTCCAGTTTAGCCTTCCCCTCCATATTCTCACCTCATGGTGACAGTATGGCTACCACAGCACCATCCTCACTTCTCAAGTTTAAATTTAGTTAGATAGAGATAAAACCTTTTCTAGCAGCTTCTTCAAAAGTTTTGAGCTTCACTCTGATTAGACATGGGACCATCTCTGAATCTACCACTGTGGCCAGAGAGATGGTAAACACTGACACTGGCTCATGCCCTTTATGTCAGCCCTGAAGCTGGGCTAAGAGACAGCCAAGACAAGAACAAGAGCTTATGGGTAAAGAGTGCCCCACCCACACTAGGCATTATTGATGAAAGCTGGGAAGGCAAAGTTCAAAATGAGCCCTACATGGCCTTTGCACACCCATGCACACACTCATTTCCTCCCAGGAAGCAATAGGTAATATGTAAGTTCGTGATTGAGGTAGATTTGCGGTCACATTTCTGAATGAATGACCTTGCACAAGTTCTTTAACCCTAGCTTTGGTTTCCTTATCTATAAAGATGTGAAATGTTCCCTACTCACAATAGAAAAGTATAGAATTCCTTGAGTCCACCATTATTCCAGCTCCCTGTGCCTAGATCTCAGCCAGCCTCTGCCTTCAGATACCACCATGTTCGAACCAGCCCCAAACTTCAAGGTCATTTCTCTCCCAAACCTCCCCGGGACAGCTCATACTGGGCAGCTCAGGGAGACATCTTCTGATCTCACTACTCAGCAGGAAAGTGCTTCTTGTAGTCCTAGCCTGAAGTCCTAAAAGGTACAAGACAAGTCAGCTCCTGTGTCCTCAGCCATGTCATCCTCCACCAAGATGGAAGACCAGAAATGATATTTCCAACAGCTGCCTGAACTCACATGAACTATGCAAAGTCTAGGGATTCAACAAAAGTAAATAGAAGCTGACTTGAGAGTGAATGGGAGAAGCCTATCCAGGTACTGCAAGAGCATCTCTGTGTTCCATTAGGAGGCAACCAATCAGACATGGGGGGAGGCTAGCCAGGACCATCCTCCTTATAGTGGAGACAAACAGTGGAGATGGGAGGAGAGACAAGGAAGGGAGGGGAAATGGTAAGGACAATAGGCCCATTTTGGCAGCCACAGGTATGTTATTTTGTGGGAGGGACTTAGGGACCAGAGCTCCAGGACACAGTGATAAACCCAGGGCTGGCATCTCAGAACATTGAGGAGAATAGAGGAATTCCACAATCCTCATGGGGCTTGAATATATATTCATTTAGTCATTCATTCCCTGAGTAACAAATAAACATTAAGCACATGACATGTGTGGAGTGTCCTATGCACACATGGACCCAGAACGCCCTGCCCCTGCTGAGCTCAATCATAGGGAAAGACAGGGGTAAGCAAACCCTTCAAATCGATTCACAGCCCCAGCCTGTAATAAATGCTGAATATGACACTAACAGGGAGCAACAGGAGAGAGTAACAGGTGAGCCTCTCCTGCTTAGGGCAGCCAGGAAGGGCCCTTGGAGAAGGTGCCCCCGAACCCATGTCCAGACAAGGATTAGGAGGCCCCTGAGGATGTCAAGATGGGAAAGAAGCCTGGAGCTCTGCATGTGGTGGGAGAGAAGAACAAGCTGAGGATGGAGGAGGAGGGAGGGCGAGTTCACGCTGGGATATGTAGGCCCTGGGTGAGTTTAGATTGGAGGCAAAGGGCAAAGTCTCTTTTTTAGACCACTGTCCTCCACAGAGGTTCTATGCCAGTACCTGCATATGTTTGAAAAAATACAACTTGCATTAAGTCTCATTTGGTGACGTGACAGATGGCACCCAAAAGGGGACAGGAACCCTTACAGTAGCTCCCCCAGTTCTCCCAGGAGTCTAGAGCCCACCCACCAGCAACTTCTGACTTGGAACATATCAATAGACACCCAAGGGACCCTAGATAATCTGTGCACACTGAGGAACGAGACAAGGACAAAAGTAGGGTAAAGAGCCAGCTCTTCCAGAAGCCATCAGACAACCTTCTCCCACTCAGGGTCCTCATGCAATGCAGGAGTGACCCCACATTCGAGCAACCTCCAGCTCTGCTCCTCATTGAGGTCTAGGACCAGGCATCTGCACCAGCTGGAAGTTTGGCAGAAATTCGTACTGTACCCGCCACAGGCTCAAAGCAACGCAACACACTACAGTACGGTTCTGTAGGTCAGAAACTGAGCTGGGCCTTACCTGGGTAAGATCCAGGCATCCTCAAGGCTGTGTTCCTTTCTGGAGACTCCAGTACAGAGTCCATCTCTTTGCCCTTCCCAGTGTCTGCCTACTGCTTGCACTCCTCGGCTCACAACTCCTTCATCCATTGTCGAGGCCAGCCAGAGCAAGATGAGTCATTCTGACATCACCCTGACCTCCTCTTCCCACTCTCTCTTCATCATTTAAGGATGCTTGAAATTCTACCAGCCAGCCTGCCTAATCCACAGGCATCTCCTATCTCCATTCAGGTAACATGCCATCTCAATTCCACCTACAACCTTACCCCCCCTGACCACATATGCTGACCTAGTCGTTGCTTCCATGGCAGGACGTGGGGTCCTTGACGGGCTGTTTTCTAGCAACCACATGAACTCCTCCTTCTTGCCTGGTACTCATGGAATCAGTGAGATCCACACGTGGTGCAGATGCACATTCACGTGGAAGACCCACAGCCTGGGCAGACCTCCTGGCCACGCCCAGGCTCAGGCCACGCCCAGGGTGGCCAGGTGAGTGCACTCAATTAGGCACTCACCGAAGCCTGACTCTCAGCACAGTTTCCACAGGTGCAAACATTTCCTCTCTACACATGAGTACACCCTTCACAGAGAATGGGTTCCATCCAGACCGCTGGATGGGCAGGCAATCTCTTCTAAGTAGTTTGGAAGATTCTGAACTGCTCCCCCACTCACATTAAGGATGTGAAACTTGCAAAAACTTCAGCACTGAAGAACAGAGTTCTTCCCCTACTGCAGGTTTGAACGTGGGCTGGTCCTGGGGAAAGGTCAGCAAAGCTTGCTGACAACTCTGAATCCCTGCAGCTAATTAGAAACACAGGCTCTCAGATCTGGTAAGGAGGGACTGTGAGAGTTTTATAGATGAGGCAAATAAGGCTCAGAGAGGTTGTGACTTGCTCAAGGTCACACAGGATAAGAGAAAAGAAGGTAGAACAGGGGGCCATCAGGGCCATGCCAGTCACCTTGCTGTTTTGCAGAGCCTCTGCCTCAACTGAGTATCACCCCCTCACAGGAAGAACAGCAGGATCAAGACTGCCAGACCCCTGGCTCCTGTGTTGCAAGAGAAAGATGATGTAGTAACTGCCTGGATCTGGCCAGCGCCAGGGCAGCCAGCCAAACCTGGAATTTTCCAAGCAGCCAGTTCATCCCTGGGATCCCTGTAGGCTTCACTACCTGCTCCCCAGCATCCAAGCCGCCAGCAGGATGGAGTACAAGCACCCTGGGGAATGCTGCTGAGCCAGGCCACCTCCTCCCTGCACCAGACCCATCAGCCCAGCATGTGCTAGTATCCGGCTGCCAGTTCAGAACACATGCTTGGAGCCCCAAACAGGTGCCAGAAGGAGACTTCTTGGAGGTGTCCACTTCAACTCAGGGCTCTTCCTTTCCCTGTCCCAGAGCCCTCTCCCCCCCAAGGAGCTGACATTTGGAAACTTCCATACTCCAGCAATGCTCAGCTTCCCTTTGCTGCTGAAAAACATCTGGCTGGCTTGGCACCTAAGCTGGGTAAAAATAGCATGCCATCTTGTGAGCGGGCACCACGCCATCCCGGCAGATGGAGACCAGTGCCGGCAGCCAAGAGACTGCCGAATGGTATCCAACGCATTTGCAAAGGGCAGCGTTCGCAGCTGGAAGGGTCACAGGGCTGAGAAGCAGGGTCCCAGTGAGAAGGCAAGAGGTAAAATGAGATGATCAGAGAACGGGGCAGGACCTCTCTGCCCTGGACTGGTGGGGCAGGCCAAGGGAAGGTGGAAATACATTCAGACACTAGAAGGCTGCAGGGTGCAAAGGTGAAGCCCTGGTTTTGAAGCCAGATGGACCTGCATTTAAATCCTCCCTGAACTTTTGTTAGCTGTGTGACTCTGAGCCAAGTGTTTAACATCTCTGAACCTCAGTGTAAAAAACTATCTTGTAGGGTTCTGGTAAGGAGAGAGAATCATTTTTTACTTGATAAATGTTTTATTGAGTGTCTACTGTGTGCCAGGTACTGTGTTAGGTGGAAGACATGAAGATGAACGTGCGATAAGTTCACTTTTGGTGTGGGAGACAGACATCAACTAGAACACACACAAACAACATGTCAACTGAGATAAGCAGTTCAAAGGGAAGGTGTGTGGTGCAATTAGAGCACATAATGGGGCGCTTGGAGTAACCAAGTGAGGGAAGATGTCCTCAAGGAAGGAACAATGAAGACTTGAAGGATGAGTGGGGAAATAAACAGGGGAAAACAAGAGATCGTACATTAAATCTTTAGCACAATGCCTGGGACCTGATAAGCATTGTTAAGTGGGATTACTAATGAATATTTACTGGAAATGAAATGGTGACAATAACAATCTCTTGCAACAAGTGGTCAGGGCACAGGGCTTGGGTCCTCAGGACCCTGAACAGCCATGTCACAAAGAGAATCTGACCTTGTCTTCCCACTGGGAAGAGACCCAGAGGCAAATGGACATTAAAATGAAAATCCACACAAACCTCTGAAGCCTCTGGCAAGGCCTCTTCGGAGGCCCCAGGAGCCAAGGAATTCAGCTCGCACTGCTCCTGAGACCTTCATCTCCCACAAGCTATTGACAGCTTGGCTGGGCTGCACGAGGTGCACATTTGAGCAGCCTGGGCAACGGCCAGGAACCTCCTGTTCAAGCCTCCCTTGACCAGAGCCTGACCCAGGCTGCCCTGGTTGTCCCCAGACTTCACGGCCCTTGGCCCTAGTAGAACCTTGCTCTTGGGGCAGAGCCAGCGTGTAGGGCCAGCGGGGTGCCAAGTTCCTCCTGAGTGCTGCCTGCCAATGTGATGCCTTCTAAAAAATAGAAAAACTCAAAGGAAAAGACACTGGGAAAGTGGTGTGACATCCCCGGTGGGACAACAGCCATCAAACTGCAAGGTCCACTGTGCCTTGCTGAGAGACAAGGGGCCTCCTTCTCACAGCCAGAGCCAACATACAACCATACTGTCCTGACATCAAGCATGTCATGAGCACGTGGCCCTTGAGGAAGGACAGGGAGAAAGGAGTGGCAAAAGGGGTGCTGCTTTGAACACCTCTGGTTCCATCCCCATGTCCTCCCCACTCACCTCTTAGCCCCAGCACATGCTGCCGCTGTCACACGTGCCCACAGCTCTGACTTTCTGCCCAAGGTTCCCAGCTGCCATTCCATGCAGGAACCTGCTGAGCTATTCTGCCACCTCCCTAAACCTGGAGGAACAACTGAGCTCACAGCCCATGGGCAGCCCTTGAGCAGACGAGAGCAGGAGTCAGAACTTGATCTATCAGCTGCACAATCCTGGGGGCTCCTCGAAGAGTCCATAGTGGAGGTCATGCGGCTCAGCCATGCAGCCTGCATTGCTTTCCCTCTTTCCCTGTCCCATTCCCTGGCTGCAGGCCCCCAAATAAACCATCTGTGTACAAACGTTTGTTCTCTAGCTCTGCTTTCTTGGGGGAAGCCAAGCCAAGACAGGTGGTTTCCAGGGCTCTCTCCACCAGTTTGCAAAAGTGGGTTTACAGTGGCAGGTGAGGTGATTCTGTGGTCAGGAGACCAGAGCAGTCTGCTCTGTCCTCCCACTGGAGCTCAGACAGTTAGGTGGGATGACCCCTGGCTGTCATGCAGGACAGCCCTCAAGCCAGTGCCTCCCAAACAGGTCAAAGTGGAATTCTTCTCCAAACAAGATCATATGCACATAGTGCACACCTGACTGCTGGGTCCTGCAACCCAGAGAATCTGACTATCTCTTGGAAAATACTTCATGCCTCTCCATGAGGTCTTAGTTGGAAGGACTTTTCGGTGACCACTGCCTACTTGGGAAGTCCAAGAGGCCATGTCTTCCCTTCCTTCCCAGAAGCAAGCTCAGTGCACCAAATACTTTCTTCCCTGACTCCATCTTGAACAAGAAACCAAAGGCCGGGGGACTGACTGGCAAGAGGTGGTCTCCACCCAGGTGGTCGGACCCCCATGGCAGGGCCCCTTTTTGTGTCATCCCTCTGCCAGTCTGGACCTCCAGCACCTCACCGAGTCCTTGAGTAACTGGCCCCACCTCTAACATCTCTTTAACAGACGTCCTTTCTCTTTGTCTAGGAGAGTCCGTTCCATAAGCTTCTCATGGACTCTCCTGGAATCTCGGTATTTTGAATGGATGAAAGTGGAGATTGCTCTGCTAACATCAGGAAGGTTGGGCAGGAGATCTGCCTCTCAACGCACCCCTAACAATGGTTTCCTTATTGTCACTATCATAGAAAGAGCCCAGATTGGAAACTTCAATCTCCTCGCATCCCCTTTGTGCAACTGGGGAAAGCGAGGCAAGAGAAGTTCACTGACTTGCCAGGATCACAGTGCTGCTGAGTGAGGTGGGAAACTCAGGCCTCCTACTCGGCAGCCAATGAGCCCTCCACCACACCTTGGTGGCTAGCTCTCTAGAACTTGAGAGACAAACAGACACCAGAATTCAGCTAAGGGGCCATGTAGAAATCAAGGGCATAAAATGGTCTCTCCCATACTCTTCCCAGGCCACAACAATGAGCAACAGTAGGACAGTCTTATGATTCCACAGCCCTGACTTATTCCTCATCACAGCTGTCCTGTCCACAAATGACAGTAAGCCGACATAGGTGCACTTGCACCAAGACAGCTTCAAGTGGAAATGACAGACACATGTTGCAAAGCACTTTGCCAGCTTCTCCAAAGGTGCAGATCCAAGAATCCTAGACCTAAAAGAGGAAAAAGTGCTGTGATCAAACGCCCTCATTTTCCAGATCCTAAGATATACTTTATTAGTTTTTCATTTACTAAATTAACAGGAAATGAGAAGTTCTATGGGGAAGTGGTTAACAGCATATCCTCTGAAGTCTAACTGTCTGGATTGGATTATCAGCTCTGCTACTCATCAGCTGTGTGACCTTGGACAAGTTACTTAATCATTCTGGGCCTCAGCTTTCCCATCCATGCACTGAGAATAAGGTAAAAAAAAAATTATCCGTGTGAGTTCCGGTGCTGCAAAAAGCAGAAGTCAAGATGAGATGTGCAAGAGATTTACATGGGGGAACACCATGAGAGGATATGAGGAGAAGCCAAGAAGGCATAAAGGTTGAGAAACCTCCATGCAGACCACAAAAAAACAAATGGAAGGAAGAAAGGCAGGGTAGAAAAAAAAAAAAAAAAGTCTCCAATTGCAGTACAGTCCCAAGAAAGCGGTGGCAAAGTTTTGGAGCATTCTGGAGTCAAGGATAACCTTCAGAGGAGTCTTTGTCTCCCAGGAAAGCCCCTGTCTCAGTGCTCCAGACGCACTGGGTCATGGGCTGCAGTGGTCCTGGAAGGAGAGGCCTCTGCCCAAGGTTGACGTGGATTCAGAATGTAACTGAGGTCCTCTGTCAATGCTGCTCCCAACAGCAGATCTGACAAGTGCATCCTCACCCTTCCCAGCCCCTACTGATCACAAAGGGTAAAAGTGAGTCAATTTACACAAAAGCCCTTTAAAAAAAAAAAAAATGCAGTGCCTGGCACATATTGAGTACTCTGTATAACTTGCCTTTAGAACAAATAAGGCTATGAAATCACAGTGCTTCTTAAAATCACTTTGCACATCCAACGGGGGTGTCATCCTTTTTTGGTTTGAATCCTGGAAAGCTCTTGTTAAACTGCAGAAACTCGTTACAGTCAACACATCTTAGAATTGAGATCATGAATGTGGAAAATGTTTCAAGCTGTGTATACCTCCTGGAGACTTATATTAACATAGTAAAGTTTTGAAAAGTCCTGCAAAAGATAGACATATTAGACTTTGTTCAATCTTTTTTCCCAAACTTCTCTGGCCACAGACCTCTGATTAGCAGAACATCTCCAATAAATTCCTCTTCTTTTTAGTTAGAGAAATTAGTTTCTGTCACTCACACCCAAATCTCAAGTGATACACAGGAAAACTCAACATGCAAAAGAGATCAAAGTGGAACCTCTCAGCTGATGATGAGGTATGGACAGGACAGGAATTCCACGGAGTATATTTCAGTCAATGCCATGCTTTACAAAAGCTGGTGACTGCTGTGTCAGCCGACTGTCAGGCATTAGGTTCAGAGTAATTGGAGTGTCCTACACATGTCTGTCAGCTTGGTGTGCTGTGGGGACTTGCATGTTGCTGTGATGCTGAAAGCTATGCCACCAGTATTTCAGATATGAGCAGAGCCACCCACTGTGGACAGGTTTCAGCTGAGTTTCCATTCTAACACAGACTAGGGAGAAGGACCTGACAGCCCACTCCTGAAACAATCAGCCATTGAAAACCATATGAAGAGCAAAGAAGCTCTGTCAAATATAGTGCCAGAAAGTGGGCCTCCCAGGCTGGAAGGCATGCAAGAAATGACTAGGGAAGAGTCGACTCCTCAAAGAGGAGTTGACCTTAATGATGGAATGCAGTAAAGCTCCTGGGACCTCCTTTTGCTGATGTAGCACAGTTCAAAATGAGTAGTGGCTACAACAATGGGCTCAAACATAAAAAGATCATGTGTATGACAGAGTGTCAGGCAGTGTTTTGTTCTGTTGTACACAGGGTCATTATGAGTCAGATCCAACTCAATGCACCCAACATCAAAATGACAATTGGAGTGGCAGGAGGATGGCATATGGGAGAGGAAGGAACGTTCCTGTTATGCCCAGCCATGTCCCCTGTCCCGGCAACTGTGCCCACAAGGTCCCTGGAGGACAAAATGGGAAAGCCTTTGTCCAGCCCAAACCCTCAGTGAGGTCAGCCTGCCAATCTCAGCCCAGGAGAAGGTACTTTCTCCATCTGTCTCCAGAGAAGCAGAAGAGAAACATCTGGCCACCACGAACAGAGGCTGGGGGCCAGGAAAAAATTCAACAGGGAAATTTTTCCCGCATTCCACATTTACCACACAGCTTAATGTCTGTGCTATGCCAGGCACCAGGCTCAGAGTTGGGATTCAGGGGTGATAGAGTCTATTTTGTATACCCTCCCGCACTCTTGCGTGCCACCTTTGTCTTTGCCAGTGCTACGGCAGCCTAGGGGTGCTTTGTTTCCACTGCGTGGTGTGTCTCATGCTTTCTTCAGGTTTCCCTGTTGGGGAGTAAGTGCCTGGCCACTTGGTACCTGGAGATCTTTGGGAGGCAAGACCTGGGGGCAACCTTGCCAATGTGGGGAGAAGCTCACCTGTCCTCCATGTTCTGAGCAGACCATACTCAGGTGCCTTCTAAAGCCAGGCATGGGGGTGCATGCCTGTAACACCAGGACTGGGGAGGTTGAGGCAGGAGGATCAATGCAAGTTCTAGGCCAGCTGGGGCTAGACAGTGAAAGCCTGCCTCAAATCTCAATACACACACACACACACACACACACACACACACACACACACACACACAAAAGTGTGTCTACACTGCTCCTCAGAGGGATCCAGGCCCCAGCACCCTGTGCCTCGCTCTCTGCTGCTATTGCCTTCTTCCCTCCCCCATATCCTTTCTAAAAATTTCTTCTTCAAAATAAATACCTGGGCACCAGGCTTTGCCTCATTCTCTGCTTTTAGGAGAACCCAAAGGGGGACTCCATTTTTTCAATAACAATTGCTTTGCATTTGTAGCAATCAAGATGGCAAACAAGATGGCATGTAGCAATCAAGATGGCATGTACTTCTATTTATGCATTTGAACGTCAGAGCAAACAGCAATTACAGATGAGCCTGACACCAACCTCATTTTAGGGAAGACCTCAGAAAGGTCAATTGGCTTGCCAAATGTCACACAGCTAGGGTAAAACAAGAACTTGGCTTTCCACATCTCAGCCAGAGCTGCTATCCTGGGATGCATCACTTTGGGATTTAGGAGTCTCCACCCACTCTCTATCGTGAATGCTCTTAATTCTCTTCAGCTGGGTTCAGACGGACATTTATAAATTAACTAGAGGAAGAATGGGAGGGAGTGAAGGACAGAATGGCTAACAGAGGGAACAGCAGAGACAGAAGGCCTAGAGTAGACATGGTTGAGCAGGGCTTTTCCTAGAAACCAGGGAATGTGGTCTGAGAAAAACATGGCACCACAGTGGGGGGCAGGCAATGGAGAGAAATGAAGCAAAACCCCACACATGGCCCTGCAGACCAAGTCCTGTGACTGCTGACTTACGACACTGGGCAGCTGTGGGGTGGCCCTGTGGGAAGAGGGGATGAGGCCCACAGGAGATAACTTGAGATGTGGGGGTTGTAACCAAAGTCTGTGGGTCCACAGTCTGCCCCAGCCACCTGGCAACAATGGCTGGCTGGTTTTCCACAGGCTGGGGACTCCATTCCTGAGCTGAACCACCATTCCACTGCTCTTGGTTGTCATTTTAAAAAAGGAGGAGGGGAGGAGAGGAGGAGGGGAGAGGGGGGGAGGGAGAGAGGGGGAGGGAGAGAGAGAGAGAGAGGTTCTTTTTCTCTTGGGAAGAGATGCATCTTGAATCTCTAATGAGTTACTAATTAAGGGCAATGAAGGGCTGGAAAGGAAAGCAGTGCACTTAGATGCACTCAGAATCCGCAGTGTAGGAATCAGTCCTGGCCTCAGTGTCTTTTCCAGCTATGGCCACTACTGCCTAGGAAGCTGAAGAGCAGCTCTACACTTGGCAAAGGTCATTACTGAGGGGCACAAGCAGTTCTACACTAAGCATAAAGAAGGGTTTTTAATTGGACACACACAGATGCCCCAGCAAAACCCAGTCTCTCCCCAGGCAGGCTCCTCCCTCCTCGCTGGTTAGAGCAGGAACTAGTGCAGGCTCTCTGCTGAGACTTGGTAGCATGGATCACAAACCTTAGCAGAGCCCATACCTGGGGTTACTGCAATTTCTCTTCTAGCAATTGATCCTGAGGAAAGAGACAGGCACAAGAATGCTCACTCCAGCCTCATTCAAATTAGGAGAAAATTAAAGTCAACTCTCAGCCACAACCAGCCACAGTAAATGACAGCACGTCCATGCAATGCAGCTATTAGACAAATCCAAAGTCCACGACAAACCAATTGCAGAAATAGCCCTCTCTCCATGCCCTCTGTAGTGAGAGTTTCCAGCAAGTCCCATTGAGAAGCACAGTATCTGGTCACATGATTCACTTTGGCCAACAGAATACAGAGAGGGTGACAGAGTGCCTGTTTTGAGCTCAGGTTCCAGAGGCCTGGCCTGCCTGCTTACTCTGTCTGATCTCTCTCTCCGCTCTCAGAATCCTTCCAGGGCCATGGACACAGCCCAAGCCAGCCTGCTGAAAGACAAAAGTACACACAGAGGGGACCCCACCTGCCTCGGCTGAGGTCATTCTAGACCAGCTTCCTACCAGCTGACCCACAGACATGTAAGAGCATTGGCTGAGGTCAACAGAGCAGCTACCCTCCGCCACAGATTGCAGACATGTCCCTGAAGCCAGTCAAGACCTGGAGAGGCATGCAGCTTGCCTGAGGACCTGCAAGCGATAGGAAGTACTCATTTTTTAAAGCTAGCACTTCTCTAAGTGTAGCCTGGGGTCTCCTGGGGGTTGTTAAGATTCTATTTGAGGGTCTACAAGGTCAAATCACTTGTCATAATACTGCCAATATGCTATCTGCCGTGTTCATTCTCAGTCTCTCAGGAGTGTATGGTGGAGTTCTCCAGAAACTACATAATGACATCATCACTTGGATGGCAAATGGAATCTGTGATTGTGCATTCTTGATTTTAAATTTTTCTTACTTTTAGTTTCTAACATATTAAGTGCTGACAGATATCACTGAATATATATATATATATATGACCAAAATGTTAATAGTGATCATCTCTGGGTGATGAGATTATGCATAATTGCAGTTGTTTTTTTCTCCACTTTTTAAAATACTTTTTTGTATTTTCTAATTTTTGTAAGAAATTTCTTGCTTATATAAGGGAAAAAAAGCTTTGTTGTTGTTAGATACCGTAGAGTCGGGTCCAACTCACAGCGACCCTATGTACAACATAACAAAACACTCCCCAATTCTGTGCCATCTAAACAATCTCTTTAAAGTTTAAGCTCATTGTTCCAGACACTGTGTCAATCCATCCAGTGGAGGGTCTTCCTTTTATTCATTGACCTGCCAGTCTCCCAAACATGATGTCTTTCTCCAGGGATTGGTCTCTCCTGACAACATGTCCAAAATATGTAAGATGCAGTCAAGCCATACTTGCTTCCAAGGAATACTCTGGTTGCACTTCTTCTAGAACAGATCTTTTGGTTCTTTTTGCAGTCCATGGTATATTGAATATTTGTCTTCAGCACCATAATTCAAAAGCATTAATTCTTCTCCTGTTTCCCTTATTCAATGTCCAGCTTTCCTAACCACATGATATGACTGAAAACACCATGGCATAAGTCAGGCATACCTTCATTTTCAATGTGACATCTTTACTTTTCAACACTTTTAAGAGCTCTTTTGCAACAACTTTCCCCAGTGCACTGTGTCTTTTGATTTCTTGACTGCTATTTCCATGGGTGTTGATTGTAGAACCAAGTAAAACAAAATTGTGGACAGCTTCAATCTTTCCCCCATTTATCATGAAGCTGCATACTGACCCAGCTATAAGGATTTTTGTTTTGCTAATGTTGAAGTGCAATCCATACTGAAGGCTGTGTTCTTTGATCTTCATCAGTAAATGTTTCAATTCTTCTTCACTTTCAGCAAGCAGAGTTTTGTCATCTGCACAATGCAGAACGGTTGTTAATGAGTCTCCCTCTAATCATAATGCTGAATACTTCTTCATAAAGTCCAGCTTTCACATTATTTGTTCAGCATAGAGAATGAAGAGGTACCATGAAAGGATACAGCCCCGACGCACACCTTTCTCAACTTTAAATCAGGCACCATTTCCTTGTTCTGTTTGAAAGACTGCCACCTGCTCCATGTACAGATTCCTCATGCGTACAATTAAGTATTCCCATTCTTCACAGTGTTATCCATAATTTGTTATGATCCACACAGTCAAATGTCTTTGCACAATCAACAGAGCATAGATAGACATCTCTCTGATATTCTCTGCTTTCAGCTAATATCCATCTGACATTAGAAATGATATCCCTGGTTCCACACACTCTTCTGAATCTGGCTTGATTTTCTTGCAGTTCCCTGTCTATATACTGGTGTAGTTGCTTTTGAATGGTCTTTAGCAAAATTTTGCTTGCTTGTGATGTTAATGATATCATTCAATAGTTTGAACATTTGGTTGGATATCCTTTCTTGGGAATAGTCGCAAATATGGATCTATTCCAGTCAGTTGGCAAGGTAGCTGTTTTCCAAATCTCTTGGCATGAACAAGTTAGCATTTCCAGTGCTACATCAATTTGTCGAAACATCTTAATTGATATTCCATCAATTCCTGGAGCCATGTGTTTTGCCAATTCCTTCAAGGCAGCTTCCACTTCATCCTTCAGTACCATTGGTTCCTGATCAGATGCAACCTCTTGGAATGGTTGGTCACCCACCAATTCTTTTTGGTATAATGACTCTGTGTATTCCTTCCATCTTCTGATGTTTCCTGTGTCATTTAATATTTTCCCTATAAAATCCTTCACTGTTGCCACTTGAGGCTTGAATTTTTTCTTCAATTCCTTATGCTTGAGAAAAAACAGAGTATGTTCTTCCCTTTTGGTTTTCTGTCTCCAGCTTTTTGCACGTCATTATAAAATTTGATTCTGTCTTCTCGAGCTGCCCTTTGAAATCTTCAGTTTAGTTCCTTAACTTCATGTCTTCCTTTTACTTTAGCTGCTCAACATTCAAGGGTAAGTTTTAGAGTCTCTTTTGACATGTAATTTGGTCTTTTCTTTTTTCCTGTCTTTTAAATAACTTTTTTGCTCTCCTCATGAATGTCTTTTATGTCATGCCCTAACTCATCTGGTCTCTGATCATGAGTATCTAACCTATCATCAAACCTGTTCTTGAAGTGGTCTCTGAACTAAGGTGGGATATACTAAAGGTCATACTTTGGCTCTTGTACACTTGTTCTAATTTTCTTCAGTTTCAGTTTGAACTTGCATATGAACAGGTGATGGTCTGATACACAATCAGCACATAGTCTTGTTCTGACATTTGATATTGAGATTTTCCATTTTCTCTTGCCATAATTGTAGTCAATTTTGTTCCTATATGTTCTATTTGGTGAATTCCATATGTATGTTGTTGTTGTTAGGTGCTGTTGAGTCATGTCCGACTCATAGCGACCCTCATAGGGTTTTCAATGGCTGATTGTTTCGGGATTGCCTCAGGAGTGGGTTGCCACATCCTTCTCCCATTTTTGCGGTGCTGGGAATTGAACTCAGGACCTCAGAGACTGCAGAGTGGCGCTCTACCAACTGAGCTAAATCCCAGCCCCTTCATATGTATAGTCGCCATTTATGTTGGTGAAAAAATGTATTTGCAATGAAAAGGTCATTGGTCTTACAAAATTCTATCATGTGATCTCCAGCATTGTTTCTGTCACCAAAGCCATATTTTCCAACTACTGAGCCTCTTCTTTGTTTCCAACTTTTGCATTCTAGTCACCAGTAATTATCAGTACATCCTGACTGTATGTTCAATCTATTTCAGGTTGCAGGAATTGATAAAAATCTTCCCTATCTTCATTCATAAGCTTTAGTGGTAGGTGCGTAAATTTAAATGATAGTCATATTAATTGGCCTTCCCTGTAGGCGTATGGATATTACTCTATTAATAACAGTATTGTACTTCAGATCAGATCTTGAGATGTCTTTTCTGATGATGAATGCAACTCCATTTCTCTTTTAATATATGGGCGGGGGAAGCTTTAAAATAGAAGTTTCTTATTTGTATAATTTTTGAAAAGAAAAGAGGGAAAGCTCTCTTGCTCTATTTCCACAGCCCTACCCTGCAGCCATACTACTATGGCATCTGATCCTGCCAGATCTCAGAAGCTGAGCAGGGTCAGGCCTGGTTAGTACTTGGATGGAAGACCTCCTGGGAACACCAGGCTCTATAGGCTTGGGAAAATGACCAGGCAACCCATTCCCAAAAATCAATCAGCCATTGAAAACTCAATGAATAGCAGAGACACACTACAATAATGTTTCATCTGTTATATGTAGGGTCATTATGAGTTGGACATTGACTTGATTGCACCTAACAAAAACAAACCCTGTGAAAGTCTTGGTAGAAGGAGCTCAGTGGGTTGAAGCCACCATTCTCTATACCCCTTCTCCCCACCATCCAGAGAAATTCAGTAAAGGGACCTTGAGTTTCCACCTCCTTTACTTCTGGGAGGCAGCCCTGTCTCCCACTGCCCTCTTTTCAAATAAGAACTGGGAACTCCAAATACCAGTGTAAGGACCCCATTCAGGGAAGCTCCAAGACAGGAAGTAAACATGAGCCATTTTCTGTTCCTGCTCTTCAGAACCTCTGGAAGTTGACTGCATTCTGGCAGCAGTTGCCTAGGGAACACCAGTGACATAAAGGAGCCATGAGGACGAGGACGCACTAAGTTTAGCAACTATTTGCATGTGACAGATGTCACCAGGGGCAGGGCCCCACCTGGCTCCCTGTGGAAAAGCCACAGGGACCCAGGAGGGACAGGAGCCAATAGAAACAGTAAAGGGTAAGGGACTGGAAGAACCAGGAAGTGAGGCCCTTAACCTTTCATTGCCCCTCTCCAAAGCCCACTAGCTGAGAACAGTAACAACGAGCTCCATGAGGGTCCCCAGGGCTTTGTGGAAACCCTAAAGAGTGGGCAGCCTTTTCCCCTATCTGGCTCCTCCCTCACCCTCCATCCATCCCACTCCCTCCACCTCTACTTCCACACCACACGCCTGGCTTCTTCTTCCCTCATGATGTCTGGAAGGCAGGTGACAGGATGGGCCGAGAGGCCTCCAGGCTCTGCCTTGCTGAGGCGGCTAATTAGGATCCTTTTCACCTGCCAGGTAAAAAGTCTAAGCAGCAAGGGGAACTTGGCCCTCTGTCAGACCTGCTCCCTTTCTCATCTGTCTACTCTCATTAGGACTAAGCCAGTCCTGCAGAGCCCCAAGAGGAGGGGAGGCAAAGGAGCCAAGCCATGCCTGCCCCTGGGAGCTGCCATGGCTTCTGTGGAGCTCTTCTCTGAGCCCCATGAACCCGGCCTTCCTGCTCACCCTCTGGGTGGGATGGAGACACAGGTCCAAATCAAAACCAGCAGGGGCCTGGCACCAGCCTGGCTCTTCTCACTGCCCCTTTCACAATGTTCTGGTCAGATCTGATTATATCAGAAGGGATTGGCTCATTTCGTACCCTCTTTGTTTCCAGCCCTCACCTCCTTCCCAGTTTGACCACATCTGTAGGCTCTGTTAGAACCAAGCCAACGTAAACAAAAATAACCCAAACAGGGCGAGGACAGGGAGGCACCACCCATCCCCTGGGTCCTGGCTAGGCATACCTCCTGCAGGTCAAAGGCTCTGTGAAGTCTTTAACCACCAGGCCTGGGTGAGTGGGAGGAGCCATGTAACTATGGGGGTATGGCAGGATAACTGGAGAGGAAGAGAACTTTCCAGAGTAACCATTAAAACACATGCATCTTATTTGACCTTCTTGAGCAGTATGGCGATGGATTGGCAAAGTCCCACAAGGTGGCTGCTGTCATTTCTCTTCCAAATGGTTTCTTGGCCAGAACGGCTTCACACCATGCAGAATTTTTTTTTTTCCCCCAAATGAGAATATTGAGGTCTGGTAAAAACAGAAGAGAGATCTGCATTCTGGTAGATTGTTGTTGAGAGCAGCAGTTGGTTTGGGTTTCAAAACTGCTTGTGCATGTCCATGAACGAGACCCAGGTGCCATGCTGCTGGGACATCTGGGATTTTGCAGCTCTTTGCATTCAAACTGTCCTCTTGGTGGTGCTGCTGGTGGAGCTAAAATCCAGAATCCCCCTGATCCCCAAATACCTGCTGGCACTAGCTTCTGGTGGCCAGCAACTCCCATGTCACCTGAGAGAAATGAATGGCATACTTTCTGTGTTTGATTCAGTTCAGAGGGTTACAGAGCAAGGTTGGTTAGGTCCCCAAAGCATTAGAGTTTAGATCTTCTCTTGTTGGTTATGACTCCTGTCTTCTAGGAAATACACATGCCATGGAGAGTACCCAGAACTCCTTCTCCCCAAGCTGTTCATGCTTTGAGATATCTGCTTACCATGCAAGACTCCATCCTCTACCGTAAAGGTCCCTGAAACTAGAACATCATCTGAGCTACCGGTTGTCAAAGCTGGTCATTGGATAAGGGAGACAGGAGAAGAATTGATGCTTTTGAATTATGGTGCTGGAGACAAATATTCAATATACCATGGACTGCAAAAAGAACCAAGAGATCCACCCTAGAAGAAGAGCAATCAGAGTGCTCCTTGGAAGCAAGGATTGCTAGACTGCATCTTGCATGTTTTGGACATGTAGTCAAGATGGACCAATCCCTGGAGAAGGACATCATGTTTGGGAGACTGGCAGGTCAATGAAAAAAAGGAAGACCCTCAACTAGATGGATTGACACAGTGTCTACAACAATGGGCCTAAACATAAAAATGATCATGTGCCTGCAAGTAGAAAGGAGACCATTGGTGGGGTGGGTGGGAGTGGGAGAAGAGGGTCATGAGAGGAGAAAGGGGAAGTCAATATGAGCAATGTACAATGAAATGCATGTATGGAAATGTCATAATGAGAACCATTAAGCTGTACATTAAAAATCACTAATAAAAAAATATTTTAAAAAAGAAAGAAAGATAAAGGGCATGTACCTGGCACAGAATCGGGAAGTGTTTCATTCTGTTGTACACAGGGTCACTATGAGTCAGACCTGACTCAATGGCACCTAACAACATCAATATATGACAAAACCCATAGGTGGCCAAGTGAGCACACTTAGAGATCTCAGAATCTACAAACAGACAACCATAAAAAGAATTCCCGTCTAATTCTTTTCGTCTAGTCATTCAAATTCTGGTGCCTAACCAGCCAAAACACCATCACATGAGCCTGAAAAATGACTGGATTATGCAGGCAAAAATATTAGCAATGCATGCCTCTGGGTTGTAGGATTAAACTGATTTTCTACTCTGCATTTTTCTTTGCACTATGAAGCCCTTTCTGCTCTTTCAAGTTTTTTTAGAGCAGAGTGTTGGCAAAAAATGCCAAATCTATTCCACTCCCTGTACTACATGACTTTGCAAGGTGACTGTGTGGCCTCTCCCACCAAGAGGTATAGTCTGTTTCTCCACCCCTTCACTCTGGGCTAGCCTTGTCACTGGCTTTGACCAGTTGCAGACAGCAGCAGTGACAATGTGACAGCTGTAAAGCTAGGCCTTAAAAGGCCTTGTACACATCTCTCTCTGCCTCCAGAGACCACTTGAGATAGACCATGTGGAACAAACTCTCAGCCAGACTAGTCCAGGCTGGCCAGTCCCCAAGGGCCCCGGCAGCTGACCACAGGTGCAGAGGGAGGCTCATCTGTCCTGAAGAACCACTTGGTTGAACCCAGCCCAAACTGTTGCTTCTCAGGACTGCAAGCTCAATACACAGTGGCTGTTACAAGCAGCTGAGTCTGGGGTTCTTTTCCTGTAACAAAAATTGATCCCATCAGCATGCAAACAAGCAGAGAAGGTGCCAGGTTATCCAGTTTAGGAATCAGAAACCACTAGCTCAGGAAGACTGGAGTCTTATTCAAGTACTCATAGCCAGGTAGTAGCAGATTCCAAACTTGAACCCAAGGACTCTGCTGGCCTCTTTTCTCATTTGCATTTCTTCCTGAATAACAGGTATTTGGAGTATTTGGGACCAGCAGCCCCCAAGAAATCCCTCCTGAAAGAGCCTGCTGCATTTCTTTGGTGATCTCTCCAACTGCACCAGCCACCACCCATCCCTTCACCCCGCCCTGCCTCAAGTCCTCATTGGACAGTAAGTCCACACCCTAGTCATCAGCCTCCTAATAGCAAGCTCTTTCCCTCTGCAGAGCTCCATTGGCTCCCATGCAGTCAGCATCCTTCCCTTTGCCTACAGCCAGAGCAGCCGCCCAATAACATGAAAACCCTTCTTTTCAGCTCTGCTGAAAGGGATCAGTGGGTGGGCCTGTCCACTTGTCTGCATCAGTTGGAGATGAAAGGAAAAAGGAGAGGGAGCAGAACCAAAAGGAAGGAGGGGGCAAGAGCCCTCTCAACACACTCGAAACCCAGCCCAGGGCTCAAGGGAGTAATGTGGAAATATCCTGGCTGAAGAGTCACCCCTGCCAAGGAGCCCAGAGGAGAAAAGATGATAAGGAAATAGGAAGGAGGGGGTGGGTGGGAAGAGGAAACAGCAAAAGATTCAAAGGAAGGGAGGAGAGTAAAGGGAGGAAGCAGCTCCCCCTCTCACAACTCCCCAAGGGGCCTGCAGGAGGCCCGGAGGGAGGCAGCTGCACCCAGGCCTGGCTGTGCACACAGGCTCCGGATGCCAGCTGGCGGGAAATCAGTCTGTCCTGGCTACGGAAGGAAGAGGGCTGGTGCCTTTTGCTTTTCTCTAAAGAGTTGGAGAAAACAGAGCCCAACCCACAGACCTGGCCAGGCCCTGTTTCCTCCCACAAGGCAAATTTTTTCCTGGGCTTGGGAAATACACCTGGCTAGAATTCCCATGTCATGGGCCAGGAGCTCAGCGCTTTCTGCCCAGGGGTGGTCTTTAGGGGAAATAAGCCACTTGGCTAAAGCAAAACACTTTGATGTCAAAACTCAAAAGGGAGACAAGTAACAAACATCAAAGTGCTGCTCAGTTTGATTAAGTAGTAGCCCCAGCAAATGGTAACGGTGATAACAGCGAGGATGTCCCCTCTCTTAGTTGTCATTGTTACATGTTGTCGAGTGGGTCCAACTCATAGCGACCCTCAAAGGGAGCACTTGCTAGGTACTGCGTGTTACCTCCTTGGCCCTCACAATAGCTCCATGGTGCGGGCAGCTGAGGCACTGGCCCCCACTGTACACAATGCACGCTGGATTGACAATCAATCTTCACCACCCACATCTCTTGTCAAAGGCTGTCTCCACCCTCAAGGTGGCTGTTCCCCTTTACCTGGCAGGCTGGAAGAGCCAGAGAATGAACAATCCACCCCAGAGGAGCCCTCAGCCTAGTGGAAGCAGATCAGTACCCCAGCTCCTCCTCTCTGTGAGTGGCCTTCACTGGCTTTCATTGTCTCCCTGGTAATTTGCTTAATTAGACACCAGTGTGCTGGCTGCCTCCTCCACTGTCTCACTTCCCCATTCCCTCCTAGTCATGCCTGAGGTCGCCCTCCAATAAACTATCTGCACTAGAATCCTTGCCCCTGGTCAACTTCAGGCAGAATCCAACCTAAGAGATTTTTGGCTCCATTTTGTAGGTGAGAAGATCAAGGCACAAAGGGTTTAAGCAACTCACTCTAAACCCACTGATTGAAAGTGCCCTTACTGACAACTCCCTACTGCAATGACTGTGATCTTTGCTGCATCTTAGTTCAAGCCAGGAAAAGCTCAGAGACTTCGCCCTAAGAGCAACTTCACCCACCATTCTGGGCTCCTGACAAGGCTGGCCCTAGATGCATAGGTTGAGAAAATGAGAAGGCAAGTTTGACTGCAGAGACGGGCCTGGGTCCCTTCTGGAGATGCCACCAGAAGTCTGTAGAGCTGAGTGAGTCCCTTGACCTTGGTGTGCCTGAGTTCCTTCCTTGATCAGGTGAGGAGACAGCAAAGGCTGGTGAGGTAAAAATTCAAAAGGTGAACGCCAGCAAGTGCCAGATGCTTAACTTCAGGGTCATTCGAGCGGCCAAGGAAGAGCTGCAGAGAGCACTAACATGCAGCGGTTGTAGGACTTCTCCAGAGGAGACTGGCAGGTGAGTCTGAGTGGGCCGGGTGGGTAAGACCCACCTGGATAGGGGTGGGCACTGTCTGGTGGCCAGGGGCCCAGGTGGAATGTGGTCAAGAGAGAGGAAAAGCGTTTCTAGCCACCTCCTGGAGCTGGAGTACACTCAGCCTCTGCTGCCCTGGGCCATCAGGAACCAGGCTGTCCAGCCTCTGAACTCAAGGACATACTCCAGCGGTCTTAGCACCTCAGGCCTTTGTCCTTGGATTAGAGTCACACTGGAGGCTTCCTGGCTCTGGGACCTTTGGACTCGGACTGAGCCATGCTACCAGTCACCCAGGGTCCCCAGCTTACAGATGGCCTATCTTGGGACTTCCCTGCCTCCATAATCACAGGAGCCAACTCGCCTAAGGGACCTCCCCTCCTGTATCTCTCTCTACATATCCTATCAGTTCTCGCCCTGCGGAGAACCCTGACTAATTCAGTGCCTCAAAACAGGAGCTCCTGAGAGAGGACAGCAGGGTGGGGCAGGGTGGGGGGACTCTGCCACTCTGGCTTTGAGCTTGATGATATCAAGAGCTTTTCTTCCTGTTTCAGTAAGGGTGGGGCCAAGTTCTAGGTGAAGTGAGACGGAGACTGGGAAAGTAAGTCATGGGCAGGCCTTAGGCATGCATCAGGTCTTGTTCTTCCTCTGGTCTTCTGACGCTAAGGGTTTGGGTTTCACTGGGTTTATCTAAGCGCCTGGGAATATTTAAATGGACTCAGAATCTTGAAAAACAGTTTGATTCCAGAGGACTCCATGCAGCCTCCTGGCATCCAATTAAACTTCTAAATTGAGTAGAGGGTTCCAGCCATTGACACCACCTGAAAAGGGCCTCCTGAGCCTGAAGCCAACCACGGCTAGAGGTGCAGTGGTGGGTCACTGGCCAGAAACCTGGCAGCCACTTCTCAGAGGAAAAGAAAGACACAGATCAAAGGGCATTCCAAGTAGAAAGGGAAGCTTTGAATGGGGAGCCGTTCTCCACTGGTGGAGCCCAGTTCCCTGGATGCCTCAGGCCCTTTGTAGGTGGGCCACATAGCCAGGGACCAGCCACCTGTCCTTTGGGGCCATGGCAAGTCCTGCCCACCCTGCTCAGCCTGGAGAGGCTGCCCTCTACACGGGGCATCCACAGGCTTCTTTGCCCTCAGCTTCTTCTTAGATCTGGCAGGGGTTTGGTGGGTGGAAGGAGAGAGAGGCCACGGTATTTATGCCTCACAGGGTCCCCACAGGTTTGCAGCTTTGCTCTGTCCCAGGTGACACCTCTGTCAAGCAGCTCTCTCCAATTGGCTGCTTTCCCTGCCTTGCCCCTAGAGCCTAAGGGTAACTATAGCTCCCAGGTAGCTGCCCTAGGGCACTGGCCAATTTCTTGAGATTTCCCTAAATCATCCCTCTATTAGACCTTCATGTTAGACTTTTTTGTCACTGTGAATGAATACCTGAGAGAACAACTAAAGGGGAAAAGATTTATTTTACTGGCGTTTTCAGAAGTTGTATTGATCATGGAGGGGGGAAGGCATGGTGGAAAAGGGCTGTGCAACTCATGGTAGCCAGGAAACAGAGGGAGACAGTAACAGAAAGGGGCCAGGAAAAGATACAGCCCCCAAGGACATGCCCCAAGTCACCTGCTTCTTCCAACCAAGCCCCACATTCCACAGTCCTACCCACCCCCAATAGTCTAGGCAGATTTTGAATCCATCAATGGATTAAGCCATTCATTAGGTGAGAACCCTCATGACCTAATCCTTTCTGGAAACACCCTCACAGACACAGCCAGAAGTGTGCTTGACCACTCTCCTATGCATCTCTCAATCCAATCAAGATGAACTATCACACTGCCTTACCTTTGTGAGTGGACCCTTTATTACACTGTCCTCAATTACTTGTTTGCGGGGATCATCAGTGCCCTGCTGAGACCTAGATCCATTCACTATATTTGAGCAAAATGCAAAGCATATGTTTACTACAACTAAGTCCACATACCATCATCACAATGGGCATCTGCCTCAATGCCAAGCTGAGCAGGCCACGTGTTACATAGGCTAAAATGCCATTTGGCTACAAATGACAGAGATCTTGATCCACATCGGCTTGTTCACAGAAGGGGCTATTTTATGACATATGAGAAGGTCTGGACATAGGCAGTCACTGACACTGATTTTAAAGATTTCAGGGCTGACCTCTATTATTCTCTTGTAGACACAAGATGGCTGCTTCTGCTCCAGACATTTTATCAATGCTCAGGTCAGGGATAAGTTGGCCAAAGGAAAATAACATCCATCACTTCTACGCAGAAAAGAGAAAGATTTCCCAGAGCTACACCCAGCAGACTCTTCCAGGTTACACCTGTGCTTCCCAGCCATCATAACTGCAAGGGAATTAGGACAGCAATTATGTGGCCTTTTACCCTCCACAGGAGAGGTCTCAAGGGAAAAGGAATCTGGAAACTGCTTGAGGGTAACTCTTCAGTGGGGTTTGCCAGATGGGCTAAAAATTAGCCTGGGTACAACTTACAGTGGCGAAAAGATAAGAAGCATAGCAGAAGGTGGAGTTAAGGTCCCATTTCTTGTGTTTACTGGACAAGCAGGACTTCAGCTTGCAAAGGCAGTAAATGACCCTATTCAGCCCTATCCCTTCAATTACACTGCCAAAAATACCAGTATTTTGAAAGTCTAATAGGCCCACAAAAAGTTAAGGTAATTCATGTCACCCTGGTGCTTAGAGCCAATCTCAGGCTGCCCTAGAGTTGCACGGCATCGAAGTTTGAAGCAAAGAGCAGCATACTCCCAACAGAAACTTTGTGAAGCTGCAAAGAAGAGCCAAATCAGGAAACGACGCCTCCCACCCTCCCAGCTCCTCATCCCTCCCCAAGGATGCTCTGGTGTCTTCTCCACCTCCAATGCATGCTCACAGTAAGATGATCGATTGCTCTTATTCCCAGTTTTCTCCCAGCTCTGCTCAAATATCTAAGCATGGGACAGCCATTTGGCTGTCCCATCATTGTAAAATGATACCAGGCCAGTTGTTATTTTCTTCCTTTTGCTTGTCTGTCTCTTCTCATATTCTTGACAATGAACAAGTATGGTGTGTGATCAAGTTTTTTTCATTTAGTTTTTATTTATTTATTTATCTATTTAAACACCACCAGGCATCCATCAAAAGAGAAACAAAAATACTACCCGAGCCAATTACACTTTCACCTCCATGCAGAACTAAAACAAATACACTCCCAAATGGGCATAAGCAGCTGCCAATCATTTGCTGTCAGACCCAAGAAGCTCTCAAGTGTCTGGTTCAGTTTGACGGACTACATACACACCCACAGACACACACACAGACACACACAAAGTAAGCTTTCTGCACAGTCTAGGGAAAGAAATATTGCATTTGAAGTTTAACAAACATATCAAATTTTCCTTAAACAGTTTTGGAAATGGCCAAGCAATAGAATGACCCCGCAAAGCACTTTCCCACTTAATTTCGGAACCTATGCGTATTTTGATGGAAATATAATCCATATGTTTGCTTCATTTATACATCCTCCTGCACACAGGAGCTAGCTAACTGATGTCCAAAGACCCTTAGAGATTTTTGAAGAATTTTTTGCTTAACAAAAAAGGAAGCTGTCTTGGCTGGCAGCTCCAGGAGCTCGCCTGCCAAACGTCGGGGAGGAAGCCAAGTAAAGAGGCTGAAGGGCTGGAGAGGCAGATGAATGTGGTTTCGTCCTTCTCCATGGAGAAGGCACATGGCTATTTTCTACATCCAATGCTTATTAAGCACCTAATATTTACAGGCTGCAGTATTGTGAGTAGGGAGCATGAAAGCTCTAAAAATGACACATCCCTACTTTCTCTCTTCACAGAGCTACCTACCACTTCTACTGGCAATAACAACTTTTTCTATGGAAGGCCAGGGAATCAATGATTTGGCTTTCCACAACAGAAGGCTTTGTTGGCATGTCAGCTCTGCAATGGCAGCATAAAAGCAGCCAGAGGTGACACAGTGGTGAGGGAGCCTGGCTGTGGGCCAGGCATACTTGATTCCCCAAAACAACGTGGCGCCCACCTGTCAACTAACACTTAGGAGGCTGAGGCAGGAGCATCTTGAGTTCAAGACCAGCCTGAGCTATATACAGAGAAAACCTGCTTCAAAAACAAAACAAAACAGAAACCAAGGATGAGGTAGATATGGCCCTTGGGTGAAGCTGCTGATCCCTGGTTGAGGTGGAACTATGTGACATTATTGACATCTGACCATTCCATACCTCCCTCAACAGGGAGACTCTCGATGCTCGGGATTATTGAATAAACACAGACACTTTTTCTAATATGGAAAAGAAAGTACCCAAAGCCTTTATCATGGCAGGGATGACTCTGTGTCCCCTATGGTTCAGGAGTGCTGAGAGCTAATATTTCTAGCTTAAGGAACTGAAACTCATCTCTCCTCACTGCCCCATGTAGTACCCTAAAGGCACCTCATGGGCCATCACTTCCAAGGTAAAATGTGCAGCCCTCCATGGCTGGTGGAATTATGCAGGGGACTGGCAGGTTGTACTAGCCTTCATGGAAGGGAATGTGTTTGCAAAGCACAGGGGGAACTGATATTAACCAGGCTGGCTCCCTGAAGACTCCCTGCAGGACAGGATAATGGGCTTCTTGGCCCTCTCCAGATGGGGATGGAGCATAAAGCATGTTCCCAGCTTAGAAAGATCTTTGTTTGGAAAAGACATCCCTCTGAACAGTGGTTCTATGAAGTATACCGTGGGAAATATTGGACTTTGTGATTCTAGACAGACCAGTCCCCCTCACAGCAGATCTCCTTCCTACGGCCATAAGACTCTCCTGGGACTCATAACAAGGCTGGGGTGGAAGGAGGTGACAGAGGAAAGATCAGCCTGACATCTGTCCTGGGCCCAGGGAGGGAGTTTTGGTCCTGGCCCCTGCTGGTCCCTGATTAGATAACTGCCACTTCCCATTTCCTGCTTTAAGAGATGTAATTTGACACCCAGACTTGAACCTTTCTGGTAGAATTCATGTAATGACATTATGACATCTTGTGGTCACTTAAAAGAACCCACACTATTCCCATCAGGCTTGAGGCCTGAAGAAGAAAATCCCCAACTAAAAGACCACCAAAGGAGCCCTGGAGTACGTGTGCCTTTTTCCTGCCCCTCATTGGCCCACTGGCTACATTTCTACCATTTAGTCTCATGCTACTCAAAGTGTGGTCCTCAGACCATCAAGACTAGGAACATCAGGGCCCCAGCCAATCTTTGGCCACCTGGAGTCAGAATCCACTCTTTAAGGAGAGCTGGTGATGGGTATGCAAGGTAAGGTCTGAAGGGTTGCTCTAATCTACTTCTCTTTGTTGGCTAGTGTCAAGTTTGCTTTTTTTATCAGTATGGGGTGCCGGGGAGGCAAGCACAAGGGTGCTCCAACAGAATGTTAGCTGCAAGCTTCTCTGTGTTTCTAGAAATCACTCTCTCCAGGGATCTCTTATAAAGCCTTTGGATAATGCCAGTGATTTTGTTTGGTTGTTTCTCCTAGTACTTATTGGCTATTTTTGTCAGACGCCATGCTAAGCATTTGACATGCACTATCTCACTTAACTCTCACAAGCTTTGAGGTGGTTGTTGTTGTTGTTAGGTGCTGTCAAATCGATAATCCGACTCATAGTGACCCTACGTATAACAGGTGAAACACTATTGTCAGTGCTTCTCTGCTATTCATAGGGTTTTCAATGGCAGATTGATTTTTGGGAGTGGGTTGCCAGGTCCTCCTCCCAAGCCTACAGTATCTGGTGTTCCCAGGCAGTCTCCCACCCAAGTACTAACCAGGCCCAACCCTGCTTAGCTTCTGAGATCTGATGGGATCAGATGCCACAGGGCTATGGCTGCAGGGAAGCTTTGAGGTAGAAACAATTATTAGCCCGATTTATAAACAAGGAGACTAAGGCTTAGAGGGGAAGCTGGCCCAGCTAACCCTGCAGATGTTGGTTTCTGCTCAGTCCCCAAATCTCACTAGCGTCAGAGCAAAGGAATAAAGAAACCATAATCAAAAGAGAAAGTGAACAAGGGAGGAATGACAGCAAACCGGAAGTGTCCACATCGTTTAGGAAGTGCTGAAGAACAGGTAGACAAGCAACAGCCAATGAAGATCTTGGTTTCTCCTCTCTACTAAGTGCCTGTGGGGAAGGCAGCCAATAAAAAGCAGAGATTATATACTGCAAGGTCTTGGAAGGTTCTGGAATGGGAGGTACCAGGTACCTCCAGAGGCTGGCATGGGGATGAAATTCTGAAACAGGCGTTAGGTTGGAAGTCAATACAAGCTTAGACCCTCCCATCCCCACTGGAACCCCTTCCCCAGGCCCACGTCAGCAGGTATGTAGCCAGCTCTGCAGCTGACTCTGAGGAAAGACTATGCCAAGTATGCTGGTTTAGGGAACACAGGACCCTGCTAATGGTAACAATGAAGAGCTGTTCTGAAAATAAGGGAGTAAGTGAATATCTGCCCACTGAATGGTGATACTCAGACACTTTCCCACAGCTCAGCTCTACAATGTCCACTGTCCAGCTCAACAGCATCCTGCTGTCACCTTCACCACACATATGCACACCCCAGGCAGATTCTGAAGAGCCTTCTTCTCAAGGGAAGCTGAACCAAAAGCAAAGGCCTATAGCATTTTGCCCATGGTAAGCCTCAGAAAAAATACCCATCCATGGGTCTTCTAATCAGACAGATGCATGCCCCTAGACATTTGATGAGTCCTTCCAGCTTGACAGGAGCCAAAATACATGAATAGGTAAGAACAGAAACTTAGAGGATACAAGGGGCAGAAAGTTTTTAAAAACATCCCCGGAAAGACAAGGTAATACAGCCTTCAAACAAGAACAAGATGCTCTGAGAAATGAACAGAAAATATGCAAGAGGTTCCAGAAATTTAAAACAAGACAGTCCCCCAATGAGGTTATGCATTATTGCCCTGGTGTCTTTGCTTCCTCTTCCTCCCCCATCTTTAAACAAATTCTTGACCCAGGTCTCTTTTCAATACTGCCTCAGTCACCTACTTAACTAGACCTAGCAGAATTTTCTGGGATGAATTGTGCCACCTCTCAAATTCATATGTTGAAGGCCTAACTCTCAGTATTTCAGAATGTGACTGTGTTTGGAAGAAGGGCCTTTAAAGAGGTAATTAAGTTAAATGAGATGATTTGTGTTATCCCTAATTCAAGATGACTGGTGTCCCCAGAAGAAGAGGAAAACCGAGCATGAAGCAAGACACCAGAGATGCCCACACACAGAGGAATGATCGCTTGAGGATACAATGAGAATATGGCCATATGCAAGTAGAGGAGAGAAAGTTCAGAGGAAGTTAACCCTGCCAACACCCTGTTCATATACTTCTAGCCTTCAGAACTGTGAGGAATAAAGTTTTGTTTTTAAAGCCACCCAGCCCAGGGCATTTTGTTACAGTAGTCTGCTATGACTGGGATCTGGTTTGGGTGTACCTGACAGTCCATTGTGACTAAACGCTTGGTCCCTAGAGTAGGGCCATGGAAAGATAATGAAATCTTTAGTGGTGGGGGGTAGTAGGAGGTCTTTGTTTTCAAAGCCTGAGCCTGGCCCCACCCAGCTGTTTCTGCACCTTGTTGGAGATAGAATGGCTTGGTTGATCCTGTACACATTCCCACCATCACCACCTGCATCTTGGGGTCATGTAATCAAGGGACAGCCTTCATCACATAGCCTACACTATGCTGTCTGTACTGTGGAACTCCACAACTGTGGCCTAAATATGTCCCTTCCTCTTCCTAAGTAGCCTGTGTCAAGTTTTTCATTATAGTGACCCTAACCAATACCACAGCCCCAGCTAACAAATACAAAGGACAGTACTGTGCATGGAAGGACTCACTTTCTTCTTCCAGGAGTCAAGAAAAACAAAACAAAGAAAAACAGGAAACTGATCCCTGAAAGAGGGAATTTTCTCCCAGAGAACAAAACCCACTGTGCAAGAGTGAGACAAAAATCTTTACTGTCTTCTCTGTCTTCCTGAGAACTGATGAGATCCAAGGAGAAGGGCATCACCTTGGAAGATCAACTACCCAAAGCTCAAGCAGAAGCCCCAGCCAGCCCTGCACTCCCTCCGTCCCGCCTGCTCACCCTCACTAATCCACATGCCTTTTCCCTTCTGAGAGTCTATTCCCTGGAAACTTCTGCAGCCACAGCTAGCTAATACAATCAATGTATACGGTATTTCTCATATTGCCTGACCATGTCCCTCACCTGGCACAGGGGTTAGAATGTCAGGTTCTCTGGAGATTCTGATTCAGTGGGTCATTTTGAACATATTACCCAGAAAATTCTAGTGACAGCACATTTGGAAAACATTAGACAAATGCCTACTGTGGAGGATGGCTGCTTTTTTAGACCCAGGACATAGTAAGGGTGGCCTTTTGAAAGGCACACAGGTGCCTTTGGAGCCCTGCTCTCTGAGTGACCCTGATGCTGAACTTCTGCCAGAGCCATTCAGTAGAGAAGCAGCTCAGATACACAGTGGCTCCACTGGCCCAGGGAGAGCCACACTGAATGACAACCCAGGATGTGTACATTAGGGATGCTGGATTCAGCCCAGTGGAAGGCAAAATTTTCTGAATATCAGAGCTACTGCCCAAGAGCAGAATGAGGTCCTTGGGAGGGAGTTCCCCATGCATGGAAGAATTTAATCCAAAGCCCAATAAGTGGCTCTGTAGAGGAAACTGTGCCTCCTGCCTGGCCAAAGGTGCCTGCAAATTCCCTGTGGGGACAAGAGGGCTGTGTGGAGCCTTGCTGCTCCAAGTGTGGACTTTGGGCCAGAAGCATGACCATCACATGGGGACTTCTAAAGACTTTTCTAAGCCAGGTGTGGGGATACAGAACTGTAATCACAGCTGCTCATGAGGCTGAGGCAAGAGGATCACAAGTTTAAGTCTGTCCTGGGCTATTTAGTGAGACCCTGTCAAGAAAAGAGCAGGGTGGGCCGGGCGTGGTGGCCCGGGAGGTGGGCTTGGGAGGCGGAGGCAGGAGGATTGCAAGTTCGAGACCAGAGGCAGTCTACGTAACTTAGCGAGACCCTGTCTCAAAAAAGTAAAAAATGGGCTGGCAGTGCAGATCAGTGGTCCAGCACTTGCAGAGCATGCAAGCGCAAGGCCCTGGGTCCAACCCTCAGTACCACAAAAAAAAAAAAAAAAAAA
>VMDO01011525.1:0-66384 GCA_007922755.1 Pedetes capensis | reverse complement strand
AATAGGCAGAAGTATGGAAATACTTAAATTATGGAACAATTTCTCAAAGAAATGGGGATAAAATTATTAAAATTATAAAACTACATAGCACCACAGAGGAATTTGATGTAATAAATGAAAAACTGGATAAGATCCAATAATCATACTTAATACTATAAGTTTTATGTTTTTACTAATATAAAAATTAGTATAGATCAGAAATGTAGAAGAAAATACATTTTAAAAAGATAATAGTTTCATTAGGTAGACAGGGTATATGCAATTATTTTGTTCTGTCTTTCAAACCTGGTATGTTATATAATTTTACAATATGAAAAGAAAACAAAACCACAGAGTTCATAATACATAAACAACCAAACAAATGAAATCTGGTATAGGCAAATGTATTTGTGTGGCTATATTAACATACAACGAAAAAAACTGCACATTTGAAATCTCATTGGCAGGTTCTAGTCTTCTGTATTTTGAAGCAATCATGGTAACAAACCAACTTTCTACACTGATGATAGTTAGAAATAGGCAATAAATTCAAACATAAACAAAGCAATGCAAGCAAAAGCAATGGAAATATAAAAAATCAGAATATTGTATAAGAACTTAAGATGAGCAATCTCACCTAAAAAAGTGAGGGCAGCTGGGCACGGTGGTGCACGCCTATAATCTCAGCGGCTTGGGAGGCGGAGGCAGGAGGATCGCAAGTTCGAGACCAGAGGCAGTCTGTGTAATTTAGCGAGACCCTGTCTCAAAAAGTAAGAAAATGGGCTGGGGATGCAACCCAGTGGTCCAGCACTTGCAGAGCATGCAAGCACAAGGCCCTGGGTTCAACCCCCAGTACCACAAAAAAAAAAAAAAAAAAAAGGAGAGCAAATAAAGAAAAATACTTAGTTTTGAAAAACTTAAACCCAAACCAATAAATCTGATGTGAAAACCTGTATAAAAACACAACTTATCATATTGTTTGGCTCCCACAATTAAGTAATTTCAATCTAATTTATAATGTAAATAATTTTAATTTTTATTTCACTTTTTCATAGAATTGTAACCTGTAAGATGACATTTTATTAAAATGTATCATCCTCTAATGAACAAATATTCCCATTAACACAAAAAACCCCAAATAAAGCCAAGATAAGTCACCACCAACACTATCAGCCTCAGAAATCACACATGAGAACAAGAGAGAAGTGAACCGTGGTTTTCTGTTAACTCAAAGAAAACAAACACTGAACTGTAATGCTGCCACCTGCGATGTTTCAAACGGAACAGTTTTCAATATTTGATGACATTTCTTTTACATAATCAACCTGGCCTAACAACATCAGATATTATGCACTGTTAATGTTTAAATAAGCTTTTAATATGTTTAAATTTCATAGATGTTTATAGCATGGGAAAAGAAGTCTTAGTGCAATTTTCCTGAATCATAACAGAGTAAAACTAGGTCACAAGCACTCAAAAATAAGAGATTTATAGAAGGATCTATTCTAAAGTTCCTAATTTTTAAAGCAAGGTTTTTACTTGGTGCCGACATTCTCAAGACGATGGCTTAACTTCCTAAAAGGAGGTAAAAATAAACATTTAAATTCTTTTTTCTCATCTTAAATACACTAAGATGTGAATCTCATTTTTAAAAATTGTTTGAGTACTGCCAAAAACATTGTATGAAAAATATTTTTTTTACATCTTAAAAATTGGAACAATTTGACCAAGCAAATATTTAACTGGTCCAATAGGAATCGTAATTACAAAGAATAGCAAATTTTACTATAAAAGAACATTTTAAGAAGATTAAAAACTAAGCAGCTGGAAATTATTCTATAAAGTTAGGTTCCTGATAACAAAACAGTAAACATTTCCATAAAATAAACCTTTTGAATATGATGCCAATGCTGTTATAATGGTGGAAATCCTCACAGATATGTAAAAACTATGTAGTGACACCACTTTAATACATTATTATTGAAGTTATACTCCATAATGTGCCAACCCTAAGATTATCCCAAAGACATTAAAGGATAATTAAAAACATCTTAAAGTAACAAATTAAAATCTTAAGAAGAGGTTTCAACTGAGAACAAATGCCAATTCAAAATTGTAGGAGTTACTGGGATCTGAAGAGCCTAATCAGCTTATTCTATATTCATTTTATAAAATATTAGGAAAAAACACCAAATATGAATATCATCATGATTATATTAACCAGCCATACATATGCTAATTTTGCATCAAAAGACAGAAAAGGTTTTGAACAAACTAATAGAAAATTCATCTCTGGAATATTACAGTTTGAACTTGCTCTGTATGTAAAGGCATGTTGAAGTCCATAAATATCCCTGAGTTTTTCAGCTAAGAAAAACAAAAACTCAAAGTACCTGATGAAACAATGGAAGTTAATGTAAGATCTCAATTTTCCATTTCCAAGAAAAAATTACTTACATTTGAAATAGTTTTCCTGATACCACTGACAACTGATTTATTTTTACAATTTATTTTTAAAGCACAGCAAAGTATCACTATTAAAAAACACAGAAACCATATGAGAATTTAATTTTCTCCCAGGCAGCTAATAAAGAAATGAATTCGTTCTTACACTTTCACAATTATGAGAAAATACAGTATGCACACATAAAACTTCATATAAAAATACAGTTCTGAACAGAGGGGAAAATTGGATTTGAAATTTTAATTTTTTTTTTAGTTTGAGTCCATCCCTGCAACCGAAAATTCTCCAAGTAGGAATGGTTTCTGTCAGGAAAAAAAAAATTTCCAAGTAGTATTCCAGACATGTCGAGATTATACAGAGTTCTTTTTTATTCAAGAAAGAACTTGTACCACTTTTGAAAGAATGTTTCTAACTATTCTTTTTGTAAAAATTCTATTTTTTGAAAAATATTCAGACATAGATGCAACTACCTACCTAATATCCTTTAATAAGTGACTAAATATTGGAGTAAATGGAAATTTTTACTAGATTAATGAAATCAACAGTATAACTTGCTGAGGGCCAACAGTGCTTAAACATAGAAGAATGGGGAGGAAAAAAAAGAAATAGTATTAGGAAAGCCACACAGGTTGAGATGGGTAAATAATAACTTAAAAGAAATAACAGCAAATGGACAATTTTGGTTTTTATTTAACTTTAGGCTAAATACTTCAGCTAAATAGAAAGAACAGTCTTAGCATCCATAAGTCCCAAAACTGATCTTGTTTTAAAAGAATGCATCAAGTACTCCAGCAAGAAGAGAAGTAGAGAAAAACTGATTTTTCAGGAAGCCATTTGCAAGAAAGTATGCTAGAAAACAGATACCTGATAAGCAGTGCTTTGTAAATTGAAAAAAACAAATTTTCTATGATGAATTAACCAGAGGAAAACATTCTGTAATTCTTACCAATGTTAAAACATACGAAACTCTTCATAAGGACTATTTTGTACTACAGTAAGAAAAGAGAGAATCTTTAAAGCTAACTTATATTACTACCAAAAAGCAATTAGGCTTTGTAAGCCAAAACACACACATAGACCAGAAATGCACTAAATTCTACACCATTCACCAAAGCTAAATGAAATTTTCAAGAGTTTATAGGAAATGAATTATAAGTCACATACAAATGTACAGTATACACACATATACATACATACTGTGTATCTATGAATAACAATATATAGGCAGCTCTTGACTTATAGGGATTCAACTTTAAGAAGTGTAATTTTCTGCAATTCAATTTATCTTGTGTTATTACAAAATTTGATGCAGACTGTACATAACTTATATTGTCCAGTCATAGAGCTTTTTCCTTCCCTCCAATAAAACAACCAAATTTTTAACTGCTAAATATGTTAAATTCTAGGAGATGAACTTTGTTACACATCAGTAAAAATCATACCCCACACACAGTGTACACCCACATCTGTGAAGCCTTATTAAATATGGTTTTAAAGTATAATTGTTATAACATTTGACATTCAAATCTTACAGTGTCGTAATGATACTTCTTTCAAAAATGTTAGCTTAGAACATTTGGATATGGAATCTATTTTTCAAAAATGTAACCTGTTAGCAGGTTAAGGACAATGTACATGCTGTTCTATACTTGATTTTATGTGCTTCAAAGAAAGTAAAAATAATCAAATGTCTTCCCTGAGTTGTTTGATCAGTTTAGATCCTTAGTGGTCATGGCTCTACAAGTAGATACTGTGCAGGATTCAAGGAACAATTGTCCAAAGATATTGTCTGCAGCACAGACCATTCGTGTTTCTCTTTCTTTGTGGATTCAGGAAGTGCACGGCATGGGCCTGGGCAATAGGCAAGGGTAAAGTCCTAAAATGAGCCAGAGCCCCAGAAAGTCTTTTAAGTAATCCTTGGGGAAAGCCTCACAATAAGGGCAAATTTCTAGTACCACTCTTGGTTGTTTTCCAGAGCTGTGCTAGGACCGATGCCAAGGAAGGACATAGACCCATCCCGTGTACATGTGCATTAAAACCAGCAGTACTATGATGTATATGGGAAAGTGGCAGTTCTGTTGGGACTGGATGTATCCCAAAATACTATGATCCTTTATATGATCTGTGGTAAGTGACCGAAATGTTATAAACCCCATTCCATCTTGTTGACTTACACCATTTAAACTACTTCCTTTAGTAAGACAAACATCTGATGTGGAAAACAAATCAAGTCTTCAAAGGCAATTTTCTTCAATGTGACAATAATCACAGACATATTTAAAGTATTATGGAAAAAATGATGCTTAGTTTTATGCATCAAGTTAGTTGGGCTATGGTACCCAGATATTTGGTCAAAATTATTGTGGATATTTCTGTTTCTTGGTTAAGAATTACATTTAAATAGTTGGACACTAGGTAAAGCAGATTACTATCTATAATGTGCCTGGAGCTGTACCACTGTGGCATCTGATCCCGTCATATCTCGGAAAGTAAGCAGGGTCAGGCCTGGTTAGTACTCGGATGGGAGACCCCCCTGGGAACACCATGTGCTGTAGGCTTGGGAGAAGAACCTGACAACCCACTCCCAAAAACCAATCCGCCACTGAAAACCCTATGAATAGCAGAGACACACTGACAATAGTGTTTCGCCTGTTGTATGTAGGGTCACTATGAGTCAGACACTGACTCAATGGCATCTAACAATAACATCTATAATGTGAGTAGATCTTGTCTAATCATCTGAAGCCCTTAATAAAGACTGACCTCTCCTGATGAAAGGGAATTCTACCAGTGGATTGCCTTTAGACACCCTTTACTGTATTGAAGAAGTTCCCTTCCACTCCTAATTTGTTAAGTTTTTATCAAAAAGGGTATTAGATCTTGGCAAATGCCTTTTAACCCAGCAATACCACCAAAACTGTTCATCAAAATCACAAATAACTTTCACATTGCTAAGTTCACAATCAGTATATAATTTAATTATTTACCCCCACTCCGAATGGCCCCTACATGTCTGTCATCTTATCATGCTGTGGGGGCTTGTGTGTCACTGTGATGCTGAAAACTATGCCACCAGTCTTTCAGACACTAGCATGTCACCCACGGTGGACAGGTTTCAGCTGAACTTCCAGACTAAGATAGACCAGGGAGAAGGATCTGGCAGCCCACTTCAAAAACAATTAGCTATTGAAAACTCTATGAATAGCAGTGAAGCACTATCAAATATAGTGCCAGAAAATGAGTCCCCCGTGCTAGAAAACATTCAAAAGACAACTGGGGAAGAGCTGTCTCCTCAAAGTGGCGTTGATCTTACTGATAAGAATGGAGTAAAGCCCCTGGGACCTACTTTTGCTGATGCGGCACGACTCAAAATGAGAAGAAATATAATGTCTGAAACAATGGGCTCAAACATAAAAAGATCACGTGCATGGCACAGTGCTGGGTAATGTTTTGTTCTGTTGTACACAGGGTCACTATGAGTCAGATCCAACTCGATGGCACCTAACAACAACTCTTAATGGATTATATAATTTATAATCTAATGTGTTATATCATCTAATACTTTATATAACTTGCTGAGTTATCAACCCTTACTTCCAATGGATTCTATCATTTATTTAGTTATTGTATGTATCAGGATTCTACAAAGAAACAGAATAGAAAAAAAATACATATATATAAATATATATACACACACAAATACACACATAAGAGTTTTAGAATCCAATCTGCACACAATTCTCATCCACATTTTGTAGCCCTCTAAAACTGGCAAAAGAGTGTGGATTACATTTGAGAATATAGAGTACATATTATAAAAGGGGACTTATTGAATTAGCTTACATGACTATCAGTCGTTCCACGGCCAAAGCTGCAGAGACACTGGTAGCCACTCAGTCCAAGAGCTGGAACCCTGGTGCCGAGGTCTGGAAATGCCCAGGAAATCTGATGCCGAACGCACATGGAGCTGAGGGAACTGCAGGCTGATGTCAGTGGGCTGTGGCAGTTACAGGCACAGGCAGTTACACACCCTACTCTGAAAGAGTTTCAGCCTGTCCGCCTTTATGTGCTGGCTTCTTCCTACTCCTTTATTCCACCAGGGTCCCCAGCCTATTGGAAGGTGCTGTTCACATGTCAAACCCTTCTAGAAACATGCTGACAGACGTGGTTTGAGTATCTCTTAATCCAGTCAAGTTGACAATCAAGGCTAACCATCACAGTCACCCACCTCTGCTCAACTCCAAATATGGAAGTGCTTGGAAAGAAGGCTGCTGGCTCTGATTTGCTGAAACTCCAGTGTCCAGAACAGTGTCTACTACATAATAACATCAATAATACATTTTTTAAAAATCCAGAAATAGAATTAAGAGAAAGCTATATTATGTAAACCTGCAGCCAGGCCACCATGGTATCCGATCCCATCAGGTCTCGGAAGCTAAGCATGGTCAGGCCTGGTTAGTACCTGGATGGGAGACTGCCTGGGAACACCAGGTGCTGTAGGCTTGGAAGAAGGACCTGGAAACCCACTCCCAAAAAGCAATCAGCCTTTGGAAACTGAGTCAGACACCAACTCAATGGCACTTAACAACAACAATATTATGTAAATGCCAGAAGAAACTGCTGACCAGAGCTAAGGTGGTCGCTTGTTGTGGAAGGACGTGTGGCTGGTGGGAAAGAAAGGAGGGACTGCTGCCTCTGGTTTCCACATGTGCAATATTACTTGGCTTTTCAACTTATTAAACAGAGCCATACGAAACTACTGACATTCTACTGGTTTGTCACCTACACAACAGCAATTTCACATGCTTCAACCTAATGCATACAGAGCTTTGATTTAAAAAATGAACTTTTTAAAATTATTTTTTAGGAATTTTGGTGTGGGGGAGTACAAAAGAAAACTCAGAAGACAAAAATAAACTAATTCCTAGATTTGGCTATGTTAACAAGGAAAATACCTGTTTGTTGCAAAATTTGACATAGAAAAGGGGGAAGCACAACCAAAAGAACAGAAGAAAATGTGGGCACCAGAGAAAGGATTAATATGTATTAACAGAGAGAAGTTAATCAAATTAAAAGAAGATGGATAAGCCAGTAGGAAAAAGAAGTGCAATCAGGTGTGGTGGCACATGCCTGTTAACTCCAGCATTCAGTAGGTTGAGGCAGGAGGATCACTAGTTCAAGGGAAGCCTGTACTATACAGTGAGACCCTATCTCTAACTAACTAACTAAATAAATAAATAAGGATATAGTTATTCAAGGGAGACACAGAAGAGCCGTGTGTGGTGGTACATCCCTGCAATCCTACAACAGGAAGCTGAGGCAGGAGGATTGACAGTTTGAGGCCAGCCTTGTCTTCTATGCAGTGAGTTCCAGGCCAACCTGTGCTACACAGCAAGATACTGCATAACAAACAACAACAACAACAAAAAAAACAAAACAAAAAAAAACAACTACAACACCACAACCCAGAAGAAAAACTACTAAGCACTCACTCTTACACTAAGACACAACACATTTTTAAGGTGTTTGTTAAATATATACTCTTGCCAAAGAACAGTGTTGCCATTTATGTTAGCATACTGCTTATGAGATTCTTTTGAAAGCACATTAAGGTCTATAGGCATTTTGACAATTTAGCTTTTTCCAGGGGGAAAAACAATTCCACAGGACAATTAGTTTGCTCTATCTGTTTATTGGTAGAGTGACACACTGAGTTCTCTGAGGCCCTGGGTTCAATTCCCAGGACTGTAAAAAACGGGAGAAGGATGTGACAATCCACTCCTAAAGCAATCCAGAAATAATCAGCCACTGAAAACCCTATGAATAGCAGAGAAGCACAAACGTAGTGCCAGGAACGGCACAGTGTCAGAATATTTCATCTGTTGTACATAGGACTGCTATGAGTTGTACTCAAATTGAAGGCACCTAACAACAATAATTTATAACAATCCCCCACGTGTCTGTCAGGTTGCCGTGTTGTGAGGGCCTGTGTGTTGCCATGATGCTGAAAGTTATGCCACCAGTATTTCAGATACTAGCAGGGCCATCTATGGCAGACAGGTTTCAGCTGAGCTTCCAGACTAACAGATTAGGGAGAAGGAAACGGCTTCCCACTCCTGAAATAATTAATTAGCCATTGAAAACTCAAATAGCAGAGAAGCATTGTCAAATACAGTGCCAGAAAATGAGCCCTCCAAGCTGGAAGACATTCAAGAAAGGACTATGGAAGAGTTGCCTCCTCAAAGTAGTAATGATGGGAATGGAGTAAAGCCCCTAGGACCTGCATTTGCTGATGTGGCATGACTCAAAATGAGAAGAAATAGTGTCTGCAACAATGGGCTCAAACATAAAAAGACCATGTGCATGGCACAGTGTTGGGTAGTGTTTCGTTTGGTTGAAGAGAGAGGGTCACTATGAGTCGGACTCAATGGTACCTAGAAACATTTATAACAAAGTAACTCTTTAATGAAATAAAATAAAACTCAGAGACTATGATCAAACTTGTTTACTCTAAAAAAGAACCAACTTCAAATCTGAGGTCATTGGTTGAAGGCTTTTCTCAAATGAAAACATTTTTATCAAAACGCTACTCATTTGTCTATACCATGATGTCACAGTTGAAGGACATATCCTTTTTAAAAGCAGTCTTTTTCTTGAATGTTCCTTTTCTCAGTACCTCCCTGGATGCCCTGGCTTCAGTAATATCTAAAGAAACCTCAAAGTGCATGACCCTTGTGGTAGCCTCTACTTAAAACAAATACTTAGACCCGGAAGAAACAATGTCATGATGCGTATCTGCAGTTCACATCTGTAACGTCTCCCCAAGGCCCAGGTGCTAAAGACTTGCTTCCCAGAGAGGTGCTACCGGGAGGTGGTGGGAGCTTTAAGAGGTGGGGTCTAGACGGAGAAAGTTAGGTCATTTTGGACGTGCCCTCAAAGGGGCTGTGAGATCTCAGGTTTTTCCTCTTTCTTTCATCTTCCACCATGAGGTAAATGGTTTTGCCACAGGCAGCCACTGTAACGTGGCACCCCAGACCCAAAAGCAAAGGGGCCGACTGCTTGTGGACTGAGACCTCCACCACCATGAACCAGAACAAACCTCCTCTTTCTTTCTGGTATTGTTTACAGTGACAAAAAGCTGACTCATTAGAGTGGTCACATTTTTCCCTCTGCTACAGTGAGGTATGGAAAGAATACTACGGTTTCTAAGATCAGGAGCTGAATGGAGAGTACAGCTGTACCCAGGGCTTGCAAATTCAAAAGCCCATCAAAGAGAGAGGGCAGAGAAACCCTAAGGTGCATCCTGCCAACAATAATATACATTTGTGCAGTATTTCAATCCTGAAAGCTGTATGTTGTCTCATTTTCTGGAAATTCTCTTGGGTCACTTTTACTTCCCCACAGCTGGGGCTATGGATACAAGGACACACACAGTGCTTGGAAGAACGCTGTTATCTTGCTTTAAATTGGCTAGGCAATGAGGAGTAGTGAGGACTGTGCTGAGCTGGACAGTTTGTGACCCACTTAAGTAGTCAATTTGGCTGAGTATGTGGGCGCACAACTTGGGAGGCAGAGGCAGGAGAATCGCAAGTTCCACACCAGAGGCATCCTGCATAACAGTGAGATCCTGAATCAAAATAAAAAATAAAAAATGGGCTGGGGGGTCAGCCCTGTGGTGGAGCACTTGTAAAGTATGTGCAAGGCCCTGGGTTCAGTCTCCAACTACCACCAAAAGAAGTAGTCAGTTTACAGCTCAGCTCCTATTGTTAATGTCAGGGCATGAAGGCCTGGTTTGGCCAAATCTTTTGTTTTGCCATAGGAGCTACGATTTTCTTTTTTATTTTTATATGTGGTTTCTCAACCTGTGAGTCTAATAAAAAATATATCATTGTCTAAACAGCCTGCAGATTTTCTGTGAGCCACCAATTTGATATGAATTATTATAGGAATCATGATTTTCCCATTCTACCTAGAAGGTCCCCTATTTTCATCTTTAATTGGGGTGTGAAGAATGATCTTTTGGGAAGCACATAGTTGTTTGCCTTTTTCAAAGAAATCACTTTGCTAGGTGATGATGGGATATTTGCATGCTCTACTTCCCCAGTGGGGCTGGAACTTAGCTCAGCTGGTAGAGCGCTGCTCTGCAGTCTCTGAGGCCCCAAGTTTGGTTCCCAGCACCACAAAACTGGGAGAAGGACATGGCAATCCACTCCTAAGACAATCCCAAAACAATTAGCCATTGAAAACCCTATGAGGGTCACAATGAGTGGGACATGACTCAACAGCACCTAACAACAACTTTCCCAGCAATCCCTAGAGAAGGACTTCATACTTGGGCGAGTGGCAGGTCAATGAAAAAACGGAAAACCCTCCACTAGATGGATTGACATAGTGCCTGCAACAATGGGCTTAAACATAAACAAGATCATAAGCCTAGCACAGAATTGGGGAGTGTTCTGTTCTGTTCTACATAGGATCGCTATGAGTCGGACCCAACTCAACGGCACCTACCAACAACTTCCCCAGTGAATGCCAAATTCTTTCATGTACCGCACTCCCGCAGTCTTAATTCCATCCACTCTAGTCTTAGTTGGGCTTTGTTCTACCAATTACTTCCTATCTCAGATAGTCAATCTACTGCCATAGGTTCTACATCATCTCTGCCTACAAAAATGATCATATTCTCTCTTCTCACTAAAATATTCCTATCCTGAACTGTAAAAACTGCTTGGAACTCAACGGCTACCTTTTGCTGTCAATTCTAATACTCCTTGACACCTTGCAATTTGGCATCCAGAAAAATTGTTTCTCAGATGTTATCAGTGCCACAAGTCACCAGATCCAATGGCAATTTATCAGAACTCGTTTTCTGCGCACTCTCTAAAGCAACCCATGCTTTGGGGCTTTAATTCATATCTACTGATTAAATATTCATTTTACAAAACTCCTAATGGCTAAAAGAGAGACATATTAAAAATCCATATTTTGTTCTTTGGATGCAATTTTATATAAAGAATGATGCTGAGTATAAAAATCAGATAAAACCTCACTAGTTGTAAATTATTAAGCCTGATGTTTACAATCTCACATTATCAAATACAAACTAAACTTCCAGCCCTATCACCTATCACTTGAATTTAAATATGCTTTGCACTCTACAACATTCACCTCTTTCCAAGCTACTGCATCTACCTTTATCCTCTGATGCTAACTAGAATCCCATGTGACCCTTGGTACTTGCTCTACTGCCATCTCTTGAGGACTGAGTTGCTACCTGCCTTGGGCTAAGAAGACCCTATCTATCTTCCCACCTCTGAATCACAGCATTTTATATAATACTCATCAGATATTGCTTTGTGTCACAAGAATGTGTCAACTCTTTTAGGCGTAAGCCCTGAAAACAGGGAACAGCAGTAATCAACCAGCTGTGGAGGATGAGGCAGGAGGATCGCCAGCTCAAGGACAGCCTAGGTAACACTTTTTTGAGATGCTGAGATTTAGCTCAATTGGTAGAGTGCTGCTTTACAGTCTCTGAGGCCCTAGATTCGATCCCCAGCACTGAAAAAATGGGAGAAGGACATGGCAATCCACACCTAAAGCAATCTTGAAACAACCAGACATTAAAAACCCTATAAGGGTTGCAATGAGTTGGACATGACTCGGTGGCACCTAACAATAACAAAGATTCTAGGGATTTAAGGGAAGTGTTAATCAACATGGAGTGTGTTTGGCCCACTATACTGTCCTGAAATGAGTAAAGAATTAATAAAACTTCAACCTCTTTGATCATCCAGTTCTCTCTTAATAGATTTCTCTACTCCAGATATGGGGATACACCATATTTCTGCCTAGGGCTTTTGGTTTGCTTTATAAAATGAAAATATAGAGGACAGCACATTATAGAAGACAGTGTACAAGTATTGTTTCTGTTCAAATGTGAGTTTGAAGCTAGGATGCATTTTCTACTATCTTTCAGCTCCTAGGTGAATACTGCAAACTCTCCAGGACTTAGTTTCTTTCTTGTAAAATGGATATCATACCACCAGCTTCACAATACTACAATATCTGGCCCATTTCTTCAGTAACCAGGAGATATTATCATGTATATAAATATTGATCTTAAAATAAGAAGACTGTAGCAGTTGATCTCTGAAACTATTTCTATTTCTTCTCACCACTGAAGGCAGAGAGCTTGTCAGTATGCCTGAACACAGCAAGGGTGGGAAAGGTTGGAAGTGAAATGAATAATTTAGATGGCTTTAATGATTTCAGACATCTTTGTTCCTGTTTATGATATCTTTTGACATGTTCAAACTAGAAATTTTTCCTTCTCAAATAGACCATAAAGTTCATCAAAAGGCTTAACTATATGTGTGAGTTTTCAGTCCATAGCTATTGATGGGTAGTTGTGGACATAACAAATCATAAGAAAATATAGCCAAGAAGTTACTTAAGGACAAAAATATCATTCAGAAGTTTTGAATAATTCACAGTTAACCCAGTAATTTAGGAAAGTCCACATACTGTTACTTGGGTAAAATTACTTAGCACCAATGGGATGCTTTTTCATCCTTTATATATATATAAAAAAATACATAATGGTTTACAAAGCTATAGTGTCTGGAAAGCTTCTTGAATAATAACCAAAGCACACTATGAAATCCTTTGTGTCCAACCCACTGAGCCTGTCTAACACAAAGAGTCATTCTACCCCCCACTGAATATCACAGCATGCTAATGAAAACGTTAATTTAAAATAAAATAATATAATGATTTTGAAGAAAGCAACAAAAAGAAAGAAATCCTCTTCCATGCCCAGTTGCTCACCTATATAGGTTCCACTGTTGTTACCCGCATACTCTGCCTCCTCTGGATGGAGTGTAAAAGCATACAGAACAGAAGCCAAGAAATAAAGCACAACAGTTAGAAGCCCAGCCACAGATGCAAAAACATAAACTACTTAAAACAATCATGTAAAGCACAGCATAGAACAGCCCTCACAATGTTGCTCTTAAATATAAAACACTTTGTTTTATATTTAAGTTTTAATATTTTGAAACATCATGCGGGTTTTTTTTTTTTTCCAACCTTCTTTCAAAGGTTCGTTGATGTAGTTCCAAGAAAATTGTATTTAAAAAAAATTTGTCTGAAATGTTTAGGCTTCCACAGTTGAGAAAATTATAGCTCTTGATTCCCAAAGTAAATTTACTTTTGTAAATCAAGCTCTTTGATAATATGTAAAACACAGCACTTATTTGGGCTCACTGGATTAGACAAAAAGGTTAAGGTTAAAATAAACCCTTTTCTGTTGAAAGGTAGCAAATTCCATGTAGGGAAGAAATAAAAGGATAATATTTCTCTTTTTATTTTGTTTTTTAAAGAAGAATAGAAAACATTTTTAAAGTAAACATTGTGTTAATATTTCTGAGCATTAAATGAAAACTGGGCTATGTCTTAAAAATTAATGTAAGCAGTGGAGTGCCTATTATCTTTGGCATCTAATATTCCCATATATACATCCTTGGAATAGCACAGATTATGCAGAAATCAAATATTTCAGAAGAACTAGGAGTGTAGTTCAGTGGTAAAGCACTTGCCTAGCATTTGTGAGGCCCTGGGTTTGATTCCCCGGCACTACAAAAAAAAAAAGCCCACACAAACCAAAAAAATCCAGTTAAGATGTTCCCCACACCCTTATTCAGAATGAGCTTGTCAATATAGGTAAATAACATTGCTTTCTTCATTTACTTTTATCTGAGACTACCGGCAAAGATACAAGCATAATATGCTAGTCTGCATTTCTTCTACGAAAAAAGAAAAAGTCCAACCATGAATTTTGGTACTGAAATGTCAAGATGGAACTTTGGATGTATAATAGAGTCTTCTTGCATAAACTGCTTGATGTATTTGATTTAATCCTGCACTTGTGTACACTAAATAAAATTACTAGACTACGCAGGGAAACTTTTATACTTGTACCTTTAATTTCCTCTGAGAAGCACAAAGAAAACAAGAAAGGAAATGGTTAAAGGGGCAGAAGACACAATTAAAATAGAAAGATATTACAGCCAAGGAAAAAAAATAAATTCTACCTACCACACTCAACTGTTTCCTCATCTTAGAAAAGCCAAGGCAGGGGAAGAAACAAATGTATTTTAAATGCTTCAAAATTACTAATCAACAAATAAATTTTAGACTACACTGCAGGCTTGGTCTAGAAAGAATGTGAACACTTTACAATAAAAACATGTCTTCATATAGCTTATTAATCAAATGGGAAAAAGTTAACCAGAAAAAAAGTCTTCAACATTTTTTCAAAATAATACTTTGACTAAGGGAATTATATTTATTTTCATAAATTTAAAAGGATAGCAATTTAAAAGTTAATTTTGACTAGAAGACTCACCTTCAGAAAGGCTGGAAAAAGTACTCACAACATGGCAGAAGCAACACCTAACCTAACCTTGAGTCACAGCAGAACAGATTTCATGACATGACTCAGAGCAAATAGTGATCGGAACAGCTGTCGCTCTCTCATCTCCCCAGGCTATAGAACGGCAGCCAGAGAAAATGCTTCCGGGAAAATGTACACCAGTATATTTTTATTTTTCAAATACTTATGGGTCTTCAAATTATGTTGGTCCCATCTGACCAGTATTAGCAAATGTGACAGGAAAGTCATTAGCTCATGCTATGAGCTAATCACGTTGTGTTTATTTATGCATCTTTCTTGTTGTTATTGTTAGGTCTGACTCACAGTGACCCTATGTAAGACAGAAAGAAATACTCTCCAATACTGTACCATGCCTGGCACTATGTCAGTGCCTCCCTGCTATTCAATGGCGGATTGTTTCAGGAGTGGATTGCCAGGTCCTTCTCCCTCATCTTTCTTAATATCTCTGAAATGTCATGTGCATATTGTAAAACAAATGATCAGAAAACAAAGAATAAACTATGTGATATGAGTTAGGTAAGCCATGCATCTATAGATGACGGAGATAATATGGGTAGTGCCTAAGATTAATTGTAAAATCTCATATGCTCTGCTATAAAGCAGATTGTTAAACATGGTATATATTTTCTGACAGGAACAATTGGATAAATTGAATACTTTACCCTTCTTTTAAACACTTAATGTCATGGTAATCAGATGATAAAAGCCATGTCGCAAAAACAAACACCAACACAAACCCACAATAAAAATAAACACCCTAATTTGTACTACTTATAGTATATGTATATTTCATACTCTAAAGCAAGGTCATGAATATGCTACGTCAATTCACAAAAGAGTATTTCACCATACAATTCTTGGGGACAGCAATGATATTTTTGGCATGATAAAACCACAAACATATATCCAATAGCGAGTTCATATTTAGTGGACATCAAGTAAGAAAAGGAAAGGATTCTCTTAGGGTTAACAAGTTTGAGAAAAGAGGAAAAATAAAGAGTTTCTCTTGGAAGAGAGTTGGGGTAATTACACAATTCTTACTACATGTAAGGCACTGTTCTAGGCACACTAAGTATGTAAGGTTACTTAGTCCCTCAACAACTCTGTGAGGCCAGGATACTCCCACATTTTACAGAGGCAGCCTGGCCCCAGACTCAAGTGATTAACTACCATGCCACATTATCTCACCAAAATTGCTTTGTGATTGCTTACTCAACCCCTGGATTAGAAAACATAACCAAGAGAAGTCAGGGTCACAGTTTCATCCCACTCTCCTGCTGACTTCCATTTCCATCACCTCCCAGGACCTCTCCTTCTTGCTCCTTCCCCACAGCAAGAACATCCCAAGTGTGTTTCTCCTGACAGCAGAGCCTGGGGAGGGCCAGCTCCTGTCCCCAAGTTCAGGCGGCATCCACGCTCTACTAGCTTCCAACACTTAAGAACAGGATAGGAAAGTTATAAACCCACAGAGGGATCGAGAAGGATACAAGGAGATACATCTGCTGTCTTCTGAGAAGGGACTTGAAAGGCTCTCGGGGAGGAGCAAGTGATGAGCTCTACGTGACAGGACCTTGCAGAGTAGAGTCCCTGTGCTGACGGAACTCGAAGTGGACAGTGTCTGATGCTCCAGACAAGTGGAACAACAGTGTCCATATTGGCATGGAATGATTCACACAGGAAATGAGAAATCTGCTCTCCTAAATCTCCCTGCACTCCCCTGCTGCCATCGCCCCTAAAAGTCTGCAACAGTCCACGGCCATAGACCAGACCTCTAACCATTAACCCACTCTTTATCTGCAGGACATTGGGTCCTCTGATAAGATCCAAGAGATGATAGGGCTTGTTGTTGTTGTTGTTGTTAGGTGCCGTCGAGTCGGTATCCGACTCATAGCGACCCTCATAGGGTTTTCAATGGCTGAGTGCTTCGGGATTGCCTTGGGAGTGGATTGCCAGGCCCTTCTCCCATTGATAGGGCTTAGAAACCTTCAAACTAGAAGAATCTACCCTATGAGTGTCTCAGAAGCAACACTGTTAGAGATGCAAAGAGAATACAGCTCTCTGAGACTCAACGCAAGCAATGACACCTCTACCATCTAAAGTCATTAAGTCATGTGTGTGAAACTTACAACTAGTTCACTAGGATCTCTTCCAGACAAACCCTCAACTCTGGAGTCTTCAAAACGCTTTCAGTAAATACTGTGTTGGTGTTAGGTGCCATCAATTCGGTGTCTGGCTCATAGTGACCCTACATCCAACAGGCGAAACAGTATTGCTACTGCTTCTCTGCTAGTCATAGGGTTTTCAATAGCTGATAATTTTTTGAGAATGGGTTGCCAGGCCCTTCTCCCAAGCTTTCAGCATCTGGTGTTCCCAGGCGGTCTCCCATCCAAGTACTAACCAGGCCTGACTCTGCTTAGCTTCTGAGATCTAATGGGATCAGATGCCACAGTGCTAGGGCTGCAGGATAGTAAATATTAAGATCCTATAATTTGGACCTGGAACCCCTGCAAAGGTCGAGGTGGTAAAAGTCCCCTGTTTAGTGCTATACTTGGATGGGAGACCACCTGGGAACACCAGGTGCTGTAGGCTTGGGAGAAGAACCCAGCAACCCACTCCCAAAGATCAATCTGCCATTGAAAACCCTATGAATAGCAGAGAAGCACTGACAATCGCTGAGTCGGACCCCAACTGTACGGCACCTACCAACAACAACAATGGTGCTTTTGGGAAGTGGCCAAAACTACGAGGTGGGACCTCATAGGAGGTCTTCTGGTCAGTGAGGGTGTGTGTCCCTGAAGGGGACAGTGGGACCCCCATCCATCCTCTTCCTTCTCTTTTGCCTGTTGGCCAGCCATGAGGTAGGTGGGCAGGTTTACTCCACTGCATGTTCCCCCACCATGATGCACTGCCTTGTCCCAGACCCAGAATCAATGAGGCCCATGGATCATGGATAAGGACCTCCATAACTGTGAGCCAAAATAAATCTTGTCTTTTGGTAAGATGATTACCTCTAGTATGTAAATCAATAGAAAGCGCACTAACACATAAGGAAAGAAGTACTTCTACAAACTTAAAAAAAAAAACTCCCTATGTTTCTGTTTATGCAAAACCCCTCCAATATTAAGAAAATATCTGACAAAGTTTTAGACATGCAAACCTAACTTTAACAACGTAAGCAATCTGTTTCTTTCTGAATTAATTTTATGTGGGAAAACACTAAACACTGAAGGAGTATGTTGTTGTTAGGTGCTATCGGGTCAGTGTCTGACTCATAACAACCCTGACTCATTACAACTCATAACAACAACAGACAAAACACTACTGTCGGTGCTTCTCTGCTATTTATAGGGTTTTTGATGGTTGATTGTTTTTTGGGAGTGGGTTGCCGGCTTCTCCCAACCTATAGCACCTGGTGTTCCCCAATAGTCTCCCAGCCAAGTACTAACCAGATCTGACCCTGCTTAGCTTCCGAGATGTGACACCACAGTGGTATGGCTCCAGGCAAAGGAGTATAGTCAACTTGAAAAGCTTTTTTACAACAAACTATAGAGTTCTGTCCCACATTATTTATAAATGTGTGGCTTTCTAAAATATTGGTACCATATGCAGCAAAGTCATTGTTTTACTCAATGCTTAAGTTATTTTGTTGGAGATTGTGATCTTCAATCTACAATGTGCCTGTGTAAATGCCCTTTGTCTGCAGTTAAATATTTTCTTTTTTATCCAGATGATAATCACAATTGGTTAAAACAAATTCTAAGAAAAAAATTCTACGTTTTTATGTTCTAAGCCTTAAAAATGTCAAAAAATGATGCATTCTTGTTTCTTTCATGACAAGAATTCCATGAGAGCTATTTTACTAAAGAAAAATATCAAATTAATATTATTTAATCTGTTGCACTAGAAATAATCAAATATTTATACTTTGATAAGTAAAAATGAAAATTAAACACTGAAAATAAAAATCACACTTGAATATTCTGCTATAAAATATACTTTGTGGAAAAAGAGCTTTTTGCTCCATCTTTTGTGAAGGCAGTATATGTTGAATTTAAACATAAATTGCATCCCATTGAAGTTAAATTAATGTTTATGCAATTAGGAAAACAATTAACTCACATATGTGTATTTCAATAGAAAAGGAACAAATAATATTTAAAATAAAGAAATTCATATTTCTTCCTTAACACTTAACTAGTAACGTATGGGTCTAATAGACCCTAGTGATGCATTTATATTTCTCTTGTGCCTACTAATTCTGCGTGAGCACTCATCCCTTCAGTATCTTTCTAAAATTATGCCTACTTGTTGGGCCATGGCCTGATTCACATGATTTTGATTCACTAAGGGGTATGAAATACAAAAAGATTCTGGTCTCTGAGACCCAATGTCACCAGGTATGCTAGTTTTTTAAAAAGTTACTCTGCCTGTATTCTTATGCAATATTATAATTCTTATAGCAATAACATTGAAAACAATGGCACCCAAATGATTTCCTATGTCTATGAAGCCTGATGGTATTCAATCCCAAGTTTGTACAACACATTTTGAATGAATTAGATGAAAAAGATGAAGATGCAAGTGACTTGGATGATTGTACTTCCCGGTTTCAAAGTGGATGCAGGTTTAGGGCAAGGACTTAAGACCCTCGGAGGCATCTTGGGAGTCTATACTGCTTGAGTAAAGGTAGTTTTTAAGTGTCTCTTACAATTTCATTCATGTATTAAAAGTGCAAAAAGCCTGTTTGCTTAAAGGGTTTTAAAGTGCTGTGTACAAAACTGAGATTTAATAATTTATTAACTTTGAGATTTAATATTTTATATATTTTTTGTTGCATAATTGAATAAAGTTTCAATTAAAAATATCAAGAAGTAACTTCCATTTTAAATACCAAAGATTTTTTTCAAGTTACTGTCAGTTTAATAAATTGTAATAAGGGTTTTCATTTTGTGTATAAGTTGTTAATAAATATGCATTTTGAAACCAAAACAGACAAAATAGCTTAAGTTTAAAACATAAAGCCACTTGCAACCCAAAGACACACCTCTATATCTTACACATATCTATACAAGGATATGGGTCTTAGTGATGCAATACTACCAGTTATGTTCTGGGTAGGGCACATCACCAGTTAAGTATTAAATGTTAAGTGATTATCAAATGCTTTATACATGCAACTGAACTACAAAAATAATTGTTGCTGTTGTTGGTGTTGTTAGATGCTGTTGAGTCAGGTCAGACTCATAGCAATACTATGTACAACAGAACAAGACACTCTCTGACACTGCTGTGCCAGCACTATTGTCAGTGCTTCTCTGCTGTTCATACAGTTTTCAATGGTGTATTGTTTCAGGAGTGGATTGCCAGGTCCTTCTCCCTAGCCTGCAGCACCTGGTGTACCAAAATAACTAGAATACTTTAAATTATGGTGACACAAGAAATGCAAGCTGCCCCGTTTCCATTATGAAAAACTACTAGATGTTACTTGAGATGTAAGATTCGCTTTTATCCATTTCCAGAGCACTTAAGCTGCCTCCTTTATATAATAAAAGCTGCTATATCTATCAAAGCAAACATCCAGGTCTGCTCTTCCACCCATGTGACCAATACAAATCCATTATGTGGGAACCTATCACTTGATGGTGGAGGGAAGGAAAATACATTTCTATAAGAAATTTTTTCATTGGATTTTTCATTGGATAAGCAAATTTTTCCATAAAGTAGGAGAAGGGAGAAGAGGGGATGAGCTACTAAATCAAGATTCGAAGATGTAAAAATATTTTCATTATAGAAGTTCATGTTTTAGTTTTTAGCAATGTTTAAGAAGCAATGTTTAAGCAGTCTATTTTCCGGCTGTGTAACTGAGCAGCCAAGCTGAATACTGTCTACACTTAGGATTTTGCATAAGGATGCTAGCTTCATAGCCTAAACAGGTCATTATTATCAGGGCTCCTGATTTTATTTACCTTGGGGCTAGGAACCAGAGCTCTAGCACAAACATAAATACAAAGACAAGAAGACTAGAATTTGCCATTCCTTTTCTGCCTTCTATATTGATATTAACTGAACCTCTATAGTTCCACAACCATCTTCCATGAGCGTTTTGATACATATTATTACATGACCAAATTCATTACTTCAAATCCAGTGCTTATAACATCTTCCTAATTCTGAAGTGCATTTGTAAAATTTAATACAGAAAATTTTCATCAATATACTTTTTATAGAGTTAGAAACACCAACACGAACGAGTTATTCTGCAGAAATTTGTTTAACTAGTCAGAAATATTTCTAAAAACCTATCTTGTGAATATTCAAAGTCAGAAAAAATGATTTTATATCAACTTTCTATTTTTCTTCATAGTACTATTTTATAATTTAGCAAATGGCACAATAACAGGATGATTTCTGGATAACTTTTAAATTTATAAAACAACATTCATAGAAATTTCAAACAATTTCCATTTTTTGAGAATAGACACTAGCTTTCTACAATTTCCAGAGAAATATATTGTCTCTCTAGACAGGGCCATATTCACCATATACTGATAAATTATTTGGATAATCTTGGCAAGATTTACTTGAAAATAAATAACATCTACATATGAGAACAAATAATACATCTCAGTGAATCAAATACAAGTTTATAAAAAGAGAGGGAAAGAGGAAAGAAAGAAAGGAAGGAGGATCAGTAAACAGTTTTTTTTTTCTTTTCTTTTGTCTCCTTTTTGCAGTGTTGGGGGTGGAATCCAGGGCTCTACACAAGCCAGACAGGACTCTGAAACTGAGTTACATCCCTAGCCCAAATTTCTGAATGATGTTCAAAGGGTAGGAAAAAAAAAAAGTAAACTGAAGGAATTTCAGTAAAGATAAATTCTGGAATAAATATTTATCAGATCCCAATATGGAAGTATCAATATACAACAGAAATTATGTGAATCAATGGACAAAATGTCTCCATTACCATTAATGCCTCTACATACATACACACACACACCCCTTACCGTCAAATTTATATATATATCTATACTAAGTCCAGTCTGGGAGAGCTACTGAAAAGGCAATCTATCCCGTTTTTAATAGTTCTTTAAAGAAACACATGTACATCTATCAAAATTTTTAAATAAAGGAAAAGCCATCATTATATCAAGTTATAAATTTCTAAGTTGCATCTGATTCAAAGTTGAGTAGGGATTCAGATCTGAGTATCTCCCTCATTTTTCAGTAACACATATTTTACCCCACAGGTACCAAATATATTTGAACTGCACAAGCCCCCCTTGAAACATTCTCTGGCAAGCAAGTCAGGTGGCTGTCTCAAAGTTCCTTTCAGCTGGAGTTGCCAAAGAAAAGTTGCCACACTTAGGAACAATGCAAAGTGAAACTTGAAGCCTTCTGATGTCTTAGAATGCCACATGGATCATGATAAGCACTTTTTCCTTCTGCCCAGACTTAATGCAGCAGGAACAAGCAGGCTTTTGAATCAGTGTTCTATTTAAGTATTTGTTTGCTGTGAGATTTATATTTGACCGTAGTTTGGCGCTGTTACTATGTGATTCCTAAGCTATAAGTGTCCACAGACTGACAGAAATAACAGGAGATGTGAAAAATGGAACAATACTAAAAACAGATGTTGGTATGAAATTCCAGGGCCATTTATTTGTGCATTGTGCATTTTAATGTGCAATTTCTTAAAATAAAAGGGCTTTAAAAAAAAACTTCTTAAAATACACAGAATCATGAAACCTTTAGGGGAGATAAAGCTTATAAGGTGGAGAGTTGAGAGGGAAGAAAGTGGAAATAAAAAAAAAAAAAAAAAAGAAAAAAAAAAGCTGCGAGAAAGGTAAGCTGAAATTAAAAAAAAAAAAAAAGTGTTCCTAAATCTGCAGTTTTTCTATAGTTCTACATCATTCTTTCTCTTGTTCTCATTTTCCTTCAATATAGTCTGGTGATAACTCCAAAGAGACAGGATAAAGGTCAGAGTTATGATCTGTGGGTAAGAAGGTATTAAGAAGCACAGTAGTACTTAGGCATAAATGCTTTTGTGACCAAGAAAGTGGTAGATTATTTTGCCCCAGTCTTTACCAAGAAATATCTTACCCAAACCTCCAGGCTCTGGGGAAAGAAAAGAATTGTATTCTAAGTTACATTTATAAAATACCTAATTTTAGAAATCAAAGAGAAGAGTGGTTACTACTTATTTTCCTAGAGTGAGTCATGGTTTATTATAAACAACTCCTACCACCCTTTTCTTCAAAAGACTCACATCAATTAATATTCCTACTGTGGATTTCTTATGTGCTTGGTTCCCGAGAAATGATGATCTGAAAGCTATTGCAGGGTAATATGATCCTTTCTTCTTCCATGAGTACCTGCTTTCATAGTCAAAAATAAACAGCAGGCTTTGGTTACTCTGCATTCTTGTTAACAAACTTACATGATTTCCTGTTGGAAACTTTCAGGGGCTGAACTAGTATCTCAGGTCGTCTCAGAGCCAGTCTCCTGGAGGAAGAAAAGGTCAATATGCCTATCAATTTTCAGCACAGGTTCAAGAGAAATCCAGCACCAAACTATTGAAAATCTTAAGGAAAAAAAAAAAATTGAGAAGTCAAGGGAACAAAGAACACAATGCAATCTGTTCAAATTAACAAATGAATCCTCTGCTTTCGAAGTTTTGTAAGTTATCTCCCGTTCCCCTGAAATGACTGTTCTTTTGCGCCCACCTTTTATCTCAAAATGGATTCAGATATTAATGTGCTGTTTTCCATTTGCTTCATAATAAAAACCTAACATGACCTGGTACCGTCGTATTATTTTTGGTGGCTATTCACACACAGTTAGACAAAACAGAAATCCAAACCCAAGGGATAATGAAGTCTAAGGCAGGGTTTTAAAGCTCATTTTTGCACAACTATGCTGGAGTGATATTCTGCAGAGAACAAAAGGTCACTTGAAGAAAGGCCACTGTCCTGTGCCAGTAGCTCACCTTTCCTGGAAGTGCTTTGAGGGAATCAGGCCGGCTCTAGGGTTGGCATCACCTTCGTGCTTTGCTTGCCACCATGTTGCATCATCTTGGCTCATAATCTGAAGAATATCTCCCTTTTTGAAAGAAAGCCCAGCTTCCTTACATGGAATTGCCTTATCCTCGTTAGGATCATAGTCAAAGAGGGCTTTGATAAACATCTGGAAGGTTTCATTGAACAAAAATAAATATAAAAAATAAATGTGAGATGGCCTACATTCTTGCAACTTAGGTTTACGAAATAATTTTAAAAACTAGAATATTAAAGTAAACTGGGGTTACAAAGTGGATATGTATTAGATTTAAGAAATGACTTCCCCCAACATAGAGAATATTTTAAGAAATGATTACCTTGCCTTCTTTAGATGGAGGCTCCTCTTTGATGCTGGGTATGATCTTAAATGTAATTGCTCCCTGAGACTGAGCCTGACATCGGATAAAAAGAAAGAGGTATAAGAAAACTGGAGCCAAGGAAAAATAAAACAGGTATAAAGCTAAACACATGTAGGAATTTATAAGCTTGAGATTCTTACTTAGACCAAACTGAAGAAACTATTTTTGTGAAATTCTGGTAATATGAGAAAGCTCTAAAGTTTGTCAAATAAGTTAAAAAACAACCACTAAATCCACTTTTACTTCCTGTGCATTTAAGGTGTCAATGAATATATGACTGTCCATGTCAGGTTACTTCGAAACAGCAACACAAAATATCAACAATATTAAACACAATATTAAATGACTTAGAATAATAGACAAAGATCAGGCTGCTACATTTAAGTACTAGCACCCATTTTTTAAGATAAAATATCTACACCATCAATGTTGTTGTTGTTAGGTGTTGTTGAGTCAGTGTCTGACTCATAGCAACCCTACATACAACAGGCGAAACACTATTGTCAGTGCATCTCTGCTATTCACAGAATTTTTAATGGTGGATTGGTTTTTGGGAGTGGGTTGCCAAGTCCTTCTCCCAATACTGTCAATGCTACCATTATAAACACAGAATTCATTTAGCAGGAAGGCTCATCAGAAAAAAACAATAAAGAACATTCACATGTGTGAGTAAAATACCAAAATATAATAGATTAGAAGGCAAAAAGACTGTCTACTCTAATTTAATGAAAAGAAGTAGCAACAGCCCTCACAAATCTTTGCTGCCTATTCTCAGACAAGTGCAGGCCTCTCTTTCAATATACTCTCATGGGAGGCGGGTGTGGAGCCACACCTGTAATCCCAGCAATTTGGAAGGCTGAGGGGGGAGGACCATACGTCTGTCCTAGGCCAGAGGCAGCCTGTGTAACTTAGCAAGTCCCTGTCTCAGAATTAAAAAATCAAAAATAAGCCCAGTAGTAGTGCACTTGCAAAGTATGTGCAAGGTCCTGGGTTCAACCCCTGCATACCACTAAAAAACAAACAAACCAACAAAAAAACTCTCTCATGTCTTTGTCTATTTGATCTCTATTTATCTCTTTTTAATATTGATCATACCCACAATTATTTATGCAATTATTTGTTAATGTCTGTTACCCCTGCCAAACTGTATGTTCCAAATGGCGCATGTTTCATAGAGATGAAGAGAGGAGAAAAGAAGGCAGGAAAAGCGAGAAGGCAAGACAAATAGAAAAGGAAGGAGGTAGGGAGAAAGAGGAGGAAGACAGACCCCTGGGGCTCACTCTCAGCACTAAGTTGTTAAACTAGCAAGCCATTTAAAAATAAAAAATGTGTGGGCTAATATTGACTGTCTGCCAATTTCTATGATATAAATGCTCCCTCCATAGCCAATCTCAATTTACCAGCCTGCACTTTCTGAAATCTGAGTGGGGAATAACCACACAGAGTCAGCTGTAGTGAGCCATCAAGGAGGTGGTTCCAGCTAGACAAGGTGACTTAAGTAAAATAGGGTTTTGATAGTATAAAATAACACAATTTATAAAGGATTGATTTCTTTTGAAATGGCAATGTCATTATTGCTCATCATGAAGTAATTCACAAATCTTAAGAATTCATCTAGCACTGAATTGCATCAGTAGAGAAAACGCAAAATCTCTATACTCTGATCCAATTTTCCAGTTTTTATGTGTGTTTTTTAAGTGGAGATAAAGCTCTTCGAACAGTGTCATTTATTAAGGGATCAATCCATGTTAGTAACTATTATTTCAATTATTATAAAGTCATGTAGGCCTATCACCCACTGTGTGTACTCCCCAGTAATCCATCATATGGATGAATGATTACTACATTTGGTCAACGCAAATATTGATAGTTTCCAATTACTTAAAAAATATTTTTGCTTATACACATTTGCCAAGTTATTTCCTTAGGGTTAAATTTCCAACAACTGAATTTCTTGATTAAAAGATATGCATACTTAAAATTTTGATAGTTTCAAATAGCAATGTCAAACAGTCCTACTAATTTAGGCCATCATCAAAGGCACATAAACATATTTATTTCCCTATACTCTGGCCAATTCTAGGCATAAGGAAGTTTCTGTTGTTTGCTGTTGTTAAGTGCCATTGAGTTGGTCCGACTCATAGCAACCATCACAGGGGTTTCAATGGCTGTTTTTTGGGATTGCTTTGGAAGTGCATTGGAAGCTTTTAAACCCAAGAAATCCAATGCTTCACAGATATCACATTTTCTGTTGTGAACTAAACATACAAATTGTTGATGTTTGTAATGTTTTTCTTCTTGACTTTTATAATCTCAATACATATTTTAATGTTTGCCTTCTATTATATTGCAAATATTTTTTCCTATAATCTCACTATCTTTTAGGCTTATTCATGGCATCCTTTTTCTCCACAGAAAGTTCTGAATTCTAGTGGCCACATCTGTTATTTTTCCATCTGAACAGAAGTTGAAAAGTCTTTCTGTACATCATAATTATAAAAATTAAATATTACATTTCACTGTATAATTTCTATGATGCTTGGCACTTAGATATTTAATTTAATGGGAAATTTATTTTTTGCATATGGGATAAAATAGATACTATCCTTACTTTTTTTAAAATATTGAATCATTAATTAGCCCAATGCCATTTATGAACTGATTCTACTGTCTTCTCACTAACTGAAAATACTCCCTCTTTTTTTTTCTTTATCTTTTATTTTTTTTAATGAGGAAACTGATGGCAGAGGCTCAACTCCAGCTCCTGAGGGGTGAGATCAAGAACAAGTACTCAGTGTGTAAGCGAAAGGATGACTTAGGAAACGCACGGATGAGGCACATGTCTCTTTAGGATTTTCCTTGTTGAAATAACAATTTCCTTAGAGGACCTGTCACGTATTCTGCCAATCTCTATGTGCTTCTATAAAATCTGCTTCCCCCCATTTTACATTATCTTAACTGTTACATAAAAAATCAAAATGATGCTTATTTATGAGGTATCATGTGATATTTCTATACATGTCACCATATTGTATAATCTCCAAATCGGTATTAACACAGCTCCTCAATCAATCATTTCCTCTTCTTTGTTGTTGTTGTTTTGAGTCAGACTATGAGTTGGACATGGACTCAACGGCACCTAAGAACCACAGGGCCTCACATACTTTGCAAATGCTCTACCACTGGGCTGCACCTCCAGCTCCCTTTTTAAAATTTTTTATCTTGAGTCATGAGCTTGCTAAGTTATGCAGGTTGCCTCTGGCCTAAAACTTTCTGATCCTCCTGCCTCTGCCTCTCAAGTTGCTGGGATTACAAGTGTGCACCACAGTGCCTGATTCATTTATCATTCTTTATGGACTTTCTTCAAACTCTTTTCTTCTAGCTTTTTGAACTAGATGGTGCATTATCATTATCTGTGGTCATTTACTGGGCAGTAACTGTAACTCAGTACCCACTGATCAGCCTCTCCCCATTCCTCCTTCCCTTCTACAATACCATCTTAATCATACGCTAAATTCTCATACATAAAGAGAACTATTTTGAGATACTCAAATCTCTTTTTATTGCTATAGGTTTACACTTTCAGACATAAAAGGGACAGTCTCCACTTTACCCCTACAAATGTATTTAAGGATTAACATTGTCCAGGCCTAAAATAATTTCATTCAAGCTTCAGATTTCAAAAGACATCTAAATCAGTTTCAGTGTTTGCATACCAAGGATTCACAGCCCGTAGTACAGCTATGTCAACATGAGGAGGACAAAGATAAGTGCCTCACCAACAGCAGTGAAGAGGCCATCTGTTAACGTCTACTTTAGGACGGGCTGTGTTCTGTCCATAAATGCTCTAAACTCATTACCTCAATGAATCCTCAAAACACACCAGTAAAATACTGGTCTCTTCTCATTCTCATTTTGTAAATTAAGACACTGAGGCATGGAAAAGATACTTTCCAAGCATACAGAGGGATTAAGTAATGGGCGGTAGGATTTGAATCCTGCACTGTTAAATCCCAAACCCGTACATTTCAGACCAAGTCTGGAAAATCAGAAATACAGTGACTTAATTTTATTTTCAATGCAATTTTAAAATAAAGTGAAGGCTTACCAAAATCTGTATTATTTCCTCGGGCCTCTTATCCTCCACTGGTATCCCATTCACTTCCCTAAGCTCATCACCAACATGAATAAGACCTGAGAAATACAACATTTGGTAAATCAACAGTGTTATACACAGAAATAAACCGTAATTTACAATTTTTTCCATGACTAAAGCATCGTCGTTCCTTTAACGCCAGGGTCTCCAAAACCCAGGGCTGCTGACCCACCAGTGTAACTGTTAGGAATCCCAGCACAGCAGAAGGGGAGCCGCAGGTGAACCAGGGAACCTCATCTATATTTACAGCTGCTCCCCATGCATTAGTGCCTAAGCTCCACTTACATTCTGTGGAAAAACTGTCTTCCAGGAAACCAGTCCCTGGTGCCAAAAAGGTTGGGGACCACTGCTTTAAAACACCTAAAGATTGGAAAGAAGACCTTCACGCTTCCCAGTTTCAGATTCTGCACCCCTCTATAACAATGAATCAAAGAACATAACACAATAATGCTGGCAAGAAATGCTAACAGCACCTCGGTCTTTGTCTAGAAATGCATGTTATTGATTCCTTATGAAAGAGTCTTTTATTCATTTTAAGAGTTACATGCTTTTAGCAGTATTTTTCAAGTCAGAAACACTGAAACAGGTCTTAATGTGATTTCGCAAGCCTATACACACTAAGACTAGAGAGAGAGATTTATCTACCATTTATTTATATAGCCTCCTGCATTTCAACTGAGAAAAAGATCTTTTTAGTTGTTTCACTGCATCATATCAAAAGACTGTTATTCTTGGGGTGGGAGTGCAGCCCCCTGGTAGAGCACTTGCAAAGTGTATGTGAGGCCCTCAGTTCAACCCCCAAGCACCGCAAAGAAAAAAAGACTTATTCTTTTCATTGCATGTTGTAATGTTCCCTACAAGACACAACCTGACTTGCCCATATTCGTGAACATTTAAACTCACCACTTCTATCTGCAGCCCCTCCTCTCATGATCCGAGCCACCACGATCGCCCCGGTCTGCTCATCCTTCTTAATGGTAGCTCCCTTTTAAGGAAAAGTAAAAGCACTGTATGTTGATGTGTGCACTGGGTTTCGGGAAAGGGGAAGTGGAAATAAGGACGTGCATCTGGAAAAAGTGAAAATAACTACAAAAATAATGAAAAGAATAAGGCAGGAGGAATAGACATTAATGCCACCTGTCATAAATATTCCTTACGAGGGACAGAAAGTTCTATCCACATAGCATCTAAGGGTTTTGAGACAATTTAAAAGGTTTCAGAAATCTCTAAACCCTTCAAAATTGCAAAAAATAAAAAATATTTTCCTTACATTATTCATCTTGTATTTGAATGCCATTTTTACTCTTTTAAAGCAATTTCTCATTTTATTTTGTCCTTATAATACCCCATGATGAAGATGGAATAGTGATGAACAGGCAAACAATTACACAATAAATTAGCTAAAACCCAAGTCATCTGACTTTGAGTTCAGTCACCCTTCTATTTACTACACTATGGCGTCACAGTAAAGGAACCTGGCAATGATAACAAAAAGAAAAGATAAAAACCCAGAAATTAATAATATTTGTTGCTAAAGTAAATGAACGGAAGAAATCGTTATGCCGTGGTTTAATGAACTCAGACTGTACCTAGTACAAACAGAACTAACATTTTGGCATAAAATTGGGAAACAATCTCAGAAAGAATCCAAAAATTCGTCACGTACAGATAATCAGAGGCAAATTAACTGAATGCTGCTTTGTGAGAATGACAGGCACAAATGGACACTTTGAAAGCCTTTTCATGACTTTCCTCCCAAGAAACTAACTTTGGTTTAGAAACCATTAGGCTGCTAAAAAGGTGTACTTTACATGGTGGCAGAATGTGTCCTGAAGAAGGAATTATTCTCAAGTTTATCAATAAGCCCATGTAAGTCATTAAAGGATAAGCAATAGCATGAATCCATTTGTACTAAGTATACTTTAAATATAACAGCTACAGTCGTACCACTGTGACATCCGATCCCACCAGATCTGGGAAGCTAAGCAGGGTCGGACACGGTTAGTACTTGGATGGGAGACTACCTGGGAACACCAGGTGCTGTAGGCTTAGGAGAAGGACCTGGCAACCCACTCCCAAAAAACAATCAGCCATTGAAAACCCTATGAATTAGCAGAGAAGCACTGACAATAGTGTTTTGTCTGTTGTAGCTAGGGTCACTATGACTCAGATACCGACTCTACCTAACAACACCTAACAACAACAGGCATATATCTAATTAACAGTAAAAATGTAAAAATTAAGTGATAGGATGTTTCTGTCATTTTCTCATCATCTGTGCATGCAGCCAAGTACCTGATTGTGCACCTCTCCCTGGGTCTAAACCTTAGACCCACCAATTACTGGTATTTTTCTGCTTGTGCTAAAATAACTAACTGTGGCCCAAATCACTTAAAGATACAACATGGTGGATACAACTAGTCTGATTAGATCGCCTTTCATTCTCTAATATTATGTCTCAAACTTTCCCACCAACATATGCCAAATGGCAAAAGAGTCTAGCCACTTAAGTTCACTTCTCCATTTTATAGATGAGAAATTAGATCCCAAATGGTCATAACTATCTAATATCAGATAAACTAGTATATAGGAAGTTAGGACTTACCTAAGGCATTCTAATCAGATAATCTTAATTATCATTCAGTATTGCTTCCCTTACATCTTTCTATAAACTTTTGCCCATAAATTCATTTTGTCTATTATTGCATGAGTTCACCACTCACGCAGGAACCTGTCCCTGAAGTGGAAATCCTGAGCTCCTTCCCTTCTTGTACATCGTATTCCCACATAAAACCTGCAGTGGTAGCCTTGTGGCATCTGATCCTGTCAGATCTCGGAAGCTAAGCAGGGTCGAGCCTGGTTAGTACCTGGATGGGAGACCGCCTGGGAACACCAGAAGCTGTAGGCTTGAGAGAAGGACCTGGCAACCCCCTCCCAAAAATCAATCTGCCATTGAAAACCCTATGAACAGCAGAGAAGCACTGACAATAGTGTTTCCCCTGTTGTACAGAGGGTCGCATGAGTCAGATACCAACTTGACGGCACCTAACAACAACAACAACAACAATTCCCACATAAAGTGAGGGAAATGGTTTTGGGAGTTTTAAGGCCGTGAGAAGACTGGAACCTGCCACCCCTCCCCCCATTCTGTCTCTGTCTCTGTCTGTCTTTCTGGACACTGCTTCCAGACAACAACAGCTTCCTCAGCTTCCACACAGATTTAACCTCGACTTTCCAGGGCGCTTTCAGACCTCAGTCCCAGTCGGAGAATCTGATTCCCAGCTCTTGGACTCAGTGTCTACCAGTCTCTCTGCAGGTACAGCTGTGGATTTACCCTGCCCCATTCTGTAAACAAATCCAATAAATCCCCTTCTAGATAACGTATATATTCTATTGGTCTTGTTTCTCTGGAGAACCCTGCCTAATACAGATTTTGGTTCAGGGCTTCAAGGATAGATTTCCTCAAACAGGCTTGCGGGGGTGGGGTTTCTGGAGCCAGCTTTCTAATTTGACTACAAAGTTGCTAAACACACTCCAGATAGGAGAGAACACTGATAATCCATGGCATGAACTGTTTAAAGTATGTGAAGTGCATGCCTTTCACACTCCTGATTGCCCACCTGTGAGAGGCTAGGAATTCAGCAAAGTAAAAGAGCAAAAGCAGGAGGAGATGGGGTCAGATGGAAGTAAGGAGCTGGGTTATGGGGTGCTCTGTAGTCCATTGTGAGGACACTGGGCTTTACTCCGAAGAAAAAAGGGAGAACATCCAGGGCTGTGGCACAAACAGGACAGACAGATCACTCCAGGGACCATGCTGAGAGAAGATGGGCAAGGGTTAAGGCAGTGAAAATAACACGACAATCCCAGGGAAAGATGAGGGTGGCTTGGATCTCATGGGTAGGTGTACAGGTGACAGTGCTCCGGGCACATTGGGAGTAGAGCCAAAGGGATTTCCCAATGGACTTTCTTTTGAAAGAGGTATACATGATTCCTCATTTGTGACTGAGGACCTGGAAGGAGAGTCCTGCCATCAACTGAAACAGGAAAGACTACTAGTGGGACAGACATGGGGACAAAGGTCAGCACTTGCAAAGTATGTATAAGACCCTGGGTTCAAACCTTAAGTACTTAAAAAAAAAAAAAAAACCCACTATGATGTATTAGAAAAACTAGTATTTGAAGATAAAGAGTTTAGATCTTTGCTCTAAGCTGTTTCATTTCCTTGAATATCACTTTACCGGTGATGAGGATTAAATGTAATACACATAAAGAACTTGACACAGTGCCGGCAACTGCTGTATTATCAACTGCTCTGTGCTTTAAGAACACAAAAATGTATTAATTAGAATAAATAGGACATAACACATACCCATAGCTTATGTAATTTAATTATTTTTCTTTTTTCTTTTTTGGTGGTACTTGGGGGTTGAACTCAGGGCCTCGAACATACTCTGCAAGTGCGAAGTGCCACTGGGCTGAATCTCCAACCCCTTTTTTTGTTTTTTATCTTGAGACAGGGTCTAAGTTATGCAGGCTGTCCCTGGCCTCAAACCTGTGATTTTCCTGCTTCCACCTCCCGAGTCACTGGGATTATAGGTGTGCACCACCACATCCAGCTAATTATTTTTCTTTTAAATGTAGTTTCATAAAAATTATGGATTGGCCCTGTATTAGTTTACTGTTGCCACTGTAACAAACTACGACAAATGTAGTGGCTTAAAACAACACATATTTACTATCATACAGTTCTAGATCTCATGAAGTCAAATGGGTATTTCAAAGCTAAAATCAAGAATACAGTAGAGCTGAACCAGGTGCCATGGTGCACATCTGTATTCCCAGCAACTTGGGAGGCTGAGGCAGGAGAATCACAAGTTCAAGGCCAGAGGCAACCTGCGTAACTTAGTGAGACCCTGACTCAAAGTAAAAAAGAAAAAGGGGCTGGGGGTGCATCCGAGTGGTAGAGCATTTGCCTAGTATACATGAGGCCAAAGAAGATGATGAAGAAGAAATAGTAATAGTAGTAGTAGTAGTAGTAGTAGTAGTAGTAGTAGTAGTAGTAATAATATAGCAGGGCTGTATTCCTTCTGGAGTCTTGAGGGAAGATCCCAGTCCTTGCTTTTCCCAGTCTCCACGGACCCGCCAGCGTTCCTGGGCACATCACCACCTCATCCATCTCTGCAACCTCTGCTTCTCTCACTCTGACCCAACCACTTTCCTTGACCACTTTTCTAAGGACCCTTGTAATTACACTGTACTCACTGGATAATCCAGGAAACCTGCCCAACTGGAGATCCTTAACTTAATCATGAAAAAACCTACTGTCATATATGGAAGCATATTCACAAATTTTGGGAATCTGTACATGACCTCTTTGGAGGCAATGGGGCATTATTTTACCCAACACAGACCTTGGGACATAGTTCAATACTGTGCTGACGACTATACCAACCTGGCATCCAATCCCATCAGATCTCGGAAGCTAGGCAGTATCAGGCCTGGTTAGTCCCTGGATAGGAGACCCCTGGGGATCCCAGGTGCTACAGGCTAGAGAGAAGGACCTGGCAGCCCACTCCCAAAACAATCAGCCATTGAAAAGCCTATGAATAGCAGAGAAGCACTGACATGGTACCGGGCATGGCACAGTGTCAGGGAGTGTTTCATCTATTGTGTATAGTGTTCCTATGAGTCGGACCTGATTCAGCCGCACTCAACAACAGTCTGACACTGTAAGTTCTGATGCTGAAATAAATGGTTATATTTACATTTTGAAATACCAGATACATGATTAAGTTCTCTTTGTTACTTTAAAATAAGTCATCTTTCCAGTACAGCCCAAAGCATTTTTAAGTTCCACCACTCACTCTCAACTCACCCACACCTAGAGCATTTTATATATTTACTGCTATAAATGTCAATAGGTCATATTTGCAAAATTATTACTGCTAATAACCAACAGAATGCTGGTTATTTCATTTGGCTTCATGTTAATTTTTCTAAATCATTTTCATTAAACATGAATGTCCCATTTATTTTAAAGTTTGGGGACAAAGAGAAAGCATATTTTAAAAAGAAGAATAAATGGTATTCGCCCATCCAACTTGGCTTTACCATGGCATCTATTCATATCTGAACATAAAACATCGACCCATCTCACCAGTGGTTCTCTGTTCTTGACCAGACGGATTATTTTTACGGAGTCCTCCTCATCATCAATATCATCAGGCATGGGAGGCAAAACAGGATCGTAATTCTTTTGAGCCACAGTGTCATGGACAGAGAGCAAAGCCTATAAAATCCAAAGCATGGTTAAAAAATATTCATCAAATATGAAACCCCAACACATCAAAGTATAAATATAATCAAAACAATGTTATCATTTTGATATCCTAAATGGTCATAAGGCAACTAATTGGAAAGTTACCTCTTACAAACAGGAAGAGGGAAACAGTACTTGTGAGCTATAGAAGGCAGCTCTACTTGGCTGCACCTCCATCTCCACTGGTACTGAAGTACAAGAATCAGCATAAAATTTCCTCTGACCTGTTGTTCCTGTTATTATTGTTGTTAGGTCCCATCGAGTTGGGTCCCACTCATAGCGACCCTCTGTACAACAAAACAATACAGTACCCAACACTGTGCCATGCCCAGTATTATGCCTAACAGTGCTTCTCAGCTATTCACAGGGTTTTCAATGCCTGACTGTTTCAAGAGTGGGCTACTGGGTCCTTCTCCCAAGCCTGCAAGAGGTCTCCCATTTCCAGGATGTCTCCTATCCAAGGACTAACCAGGCCCGACACTGTTTAGCTTCCAACATCAGATGAGATAGGACACCAAGGTGGTATAGATTCTCTAGCTTATCCTAATATGGTGGCAGTTAGGGGAAAAGGTGAGGAGTGTTACTTTGGGAGAGAGAAAATGAAGCTATTGATACATTGTCAATGAGCTAGTATGAGTTTGTGAATATTCATATATATTTATATACCTATCTATTCTATATTTTAAAACATTTTTAATATTATTCTCCTAACAGCAGGAAACAGAACTGATCAATGCCACCAATTTTGCTTTATCACTTTAATTTTTGTGTACTGAGTATATATAAAAGAATAAAAGTATTTCTAGTCACACCTGTTACGGAAATAAAACTACACAAACCATCAACATATTGTCATTGTACACCAAAGAGAAGAGAAACACTGGAATCCTGAATGTCACTACTACTTAGATAAATAGCTTCTATTCTTTCAACTAACCTGTTCCCTAATCAGTAGTTACCACTATCCACAAATTATTGAACCTGGAAGCCTAGAAACCGTCCTTGAAATCTCTCCTCTCACCTACACTCCAAAATCTAAAACATACCCTATTAATTCTACTTCCCAGATGGATCTAAAATTGGTTTCCATCTTCCTAGTCTAAGTCAGAGATTGGCAAACCAAGTTACCTGTTTTTGTAAATAAAATTTTTTTTGGAACACAGTCATATTTGTTCGTTTATGCACTGTCAAATGTTGTTGTCAGGATGGGGTTTAGTTTAGTTGGTAGAGTCCTATTCTGTGCTCTCTGAGGTACTGAGTTCGATCCCCAAAACCACAGAAACAAGAGAAGGACCTGGCAGCCCACTCCTGAAACAATCCTAAAACAACCTGCCATTGAAAACTCTATGAATGGCAGAGAAGCACTGACAGTGCTGGGCATGGCACAGTGTCAGAGAGTGTTTCCTTCTGCTATACGTAAGGTCACTATGAGTTGGACCCTTATCAATGGCACCTAACAACAACAATGGTTGCTGTCATCCTACAAGGCCAAGTTGAATAGTTAGGATACACACTTTTTACATAACAAGTTGGCAGACCTTGGTCTAGATCACTGATTACTTTTCTGTCTGGAATAGTGTCATACCCTCTGCATGGTCTAGCTACATTCACCTTAGGCTCATTTTCTAGTCTATGATTTACAATGTAGCCAGAGGGATTACGTTAAAATTTATATCACATAACTGGCCTGCTAATAACCCTTTTAAATTTTCCCATATATCTTGGGATAAAGTTCAAACTCTAGCAAGCCCTAAAAGTCTTCGGCACCTCTCCAACCTTATATCACTTTCTTCTTCACTCAACTTAAATAATTCTTTCTCATACAAGCCTGGCCAAAATATCCAATATAATGTAAGTCCCACTTGGTTTCTTGATCTCAATTTGTTCTTTGCATTCATACTTCACAATTTATAATCACACATGCATTTTCATGTGTAATATTTAATAGATGCATTTCTTAATATTTGCTACCAACTGAAACAGAAGCTCTAAGATGGCAACAAAGAAGTGGTGTTTCTTTTTTAAATAAATGTTTTTAGTGACTCCTACATATACAGCTCTCCTACATATACAATCTCCTTGGGATTGGTTCCAGAAGCCCCACAGATACCAGAAAACTTGGATGCTCAAGTTCCTTACCTAAAATAGTACAGTTTTGCATATACCTACCACACTCATGCACTTTAAATCATCTCTAGATGTTGTTGTTGTTGTTGTTGTTAGTTGCCGTCGAGTCGGTATCCGACTCATAGCGACCCTCATAGGGTTTTCAATGGCTGACTGTTTCGAAATTGCCTTGGGAGTGGATTGCCAGGTCCTTCTCCCATTTTTGCAGTGCTGGGAATTGAACTCGGGACCTCAGAGACTGCAGTGCAGCGCTCTACCAACTGAGCTAAATCCCAGCCCCTCTAGATGACTTATAATACCTAATACAGTGAGAATACCTGTGCTGTACTATTTAGTGAACAATGACAAGAGAAACAGGTCTGTACATATTTAGTACAGACAAAACTATTTTTCAAATATTTTTGACCAGTCATTCTTGAAATGTAGATATGGAATCCATGGATATGGACAGCCAACTTTGTACAGAAAAGTATAAAGTACTTAAGTATGTTTGTTGTTGTTGTTAGGTGCTGTCCAGTCAGGTCCAATTCATAGCGACCCTATGTACAACAGAACAAAACACTCCCCCGATTCTGTGCCAGGCACATGACCTTATTTATGCTTAAGCCCATTGTTGTAGACACTGTGCCGATCCATCTAGTTGAAAAGGGATAATGATATCCAGTGAAGCCAAACTTCAGGCACAGAAGGGCTGTGACCACTGAAAAGCAGGGAATAAATGAAGTGAGCTCTGTACATGTGCCAGCTTACAGCCCAGAGAGTATACATTGCGTGTGTGTGCGTGTGTGTGTGTGTGTGTATAAAGTATTATCCATAAATATATATGGCTCTCAATTCAATAGCAAAAACAGATAATCTGATTTTTTAAATGGGCAGGTGATCTGAATAGATATTTCTCAAAAGAAGGCACACAAATAGCAAATAAATATATGAGAATATGCTGAATATCACTAATCAGCAGGGAAATGTAAATCAAAACCACACCTGTTAGAATGTCCAACATCAGAAAGATAAAATAACAAATGCTGGTGATATGGGAACTCCTGTACACCACTGGTAGGAATATATATTAACAGCCATCATGGAAAACAGTATGGAGGTCCTTCAAAACACTAAACATAGAACTATCATGTGCTCTAGCCATTCCACTGTTGGGTATATATCCAAAAGAAAGGAGATCAAACTGGGATGCAGTGGCACACACCTGTAATTCCAGTGGCTCAGGAGATGGAGAAAGAAGGACTGCAAGTTCAAGGCAAGAGGCAGCCTGTGTTAACTTAGCAAGACCCAGACTCAAAATAAAAAATAGAAAAGGGAGCTGGGGTGTAGCAAAGTACATATGAGGCTATTGTTGAAACCCTAAGTACCACAAAAAGAAATATAAAAAGAGAAAAGAAAAGGGAAGGGGTGGGAAGGGAAGGAATTAGTATGGCAGAGAGGTATCTACACTCCCATGCTTGCTGCAGCACTATTCATAATAGTCAGCTGGAGCATCAACCTGGGTGTCCACGGAAGGATAAACAGATAAAGAAAATGAGGTCTACATACAAGATGGAATATTACATTCAGTCATACAAAAGGATGAAATGCTGTCATTTGCAGTAATATGGATGTTCCTTGAGGACATTATGTATTAAGTGAAATCAGACAGACACAGAAAGACAAACATCCCATGCTTTCAATCACATGTGGAATCTAAAAACGTTGATCTCATAGATATGGGGATGGGGATGGTTATCAGAAGCTGGGAAGGGTAGAGGGGAACAGGAGGATAGAGAAGGATTGGTTAGCAGCACAAACATAGAGGGCTTTTTGTTTTTTGTTTTTTTGGCGGTACTGGGGGTTGAACCCAGAGCCTCCCGCTTGCATGCTCTGCAAGTGCTGGACCACTGAGCTGCACCCCCAGCCCTTTTTTTTTTTTTTTTTTTTTACTTTTTGGGAAGCAGAGGCAGGGTCTCACTAAGTTATACAGACTACTTCTGGTCTCAAACTTGCGATTCTCCTGCCTCCGCTTCCCAAGCCACTGGGATTACAGGCGTGCACTACCGTGCCCAGCTCAAAAATAGAGTTTGATGGGAGGATTAAGTTCTGGTGCTCAACAGCACAGGAGGGTGATTGGTGTTAACAAAAGTTTATTGTGTGTTTCAAAATAACTAAGGGAGAGGATTGTACTCCCAACACAAAGAAATATTATGTATTTGAGATAATGGATGTGCTAATTACCCTGACATGATTACTGCACATTTCATATACATGTATGGAAACAAGGCACGTATATATCCCATGATTATGCACAATTATGCTTCGATTAAGAACAAACAAGCAGAGTCCAGTGCAGGATGGTGGATTAGGCAATCTCTGTGTGATGTGGTGGAATAAAGGAGTCAGGATAGGAAAGAACAGACTATTCCAGAAGAGAGATACGGAAAGCACAAAAATCACAAAGAAAGTGATAGAAAGATCTTAGAGAATAGATGGGCTGTGGAACCAAGGAGAGTGAGCAGTAGGGGAGGTGAAGCAGAGGCCACAACCAAAAGGTAAGCAGATGGCCCGGGTAAGCAGGTTGACAGTCCCACAGGACAAGCCCACAGTCCTTGAAGCACCTGGATCCATTTGGGGCATTTGGTGAGAGAGTGATTCTTCCTGACTCATGGGTCAGCACTGGAGAAGAGATCCATTTTGCCACACTCCATGTACCAGAGGACCTTGACTGGATGCCATCTTGAGAGGGAACCTATTGTATGAGACTGAACTACTCCTGAGCCCCGAAAGCAGGGAATGAGTCTGGGTCAGGGAGCCTGGGGTCACCTGACACAACCCCAAGGTGTTGACAAAGCTGTAGCACGCACTTCGAGAGGGAAAAGGTGGGACACCAACAGGCTGAGAAGTTCAGGCACTGGATGCTCAGGCAAGGTGGACGGCAGCCCAACCCCCTGGGGAGAGGAGTGATCCCATCTCCTGAAGGGAACTGCAGAAACTCGCAACCCCCAGTCAGGGTCAGATAAGAGACTCCAACTTCTACTTACCACCACCTCCACTTAATAGACTCAGGAAGACTCTGGCTCAAAAATAAGAAAAGGGTTGGGGTACAGTATAGTAGTTGAGCACCTGCCCAGTGCAAGAGGATACAGAAAGAAGTCCCTTCAAAGCTGGGCGTGGTGGCATACGCCTGTAATCCCAGTGACTTGGGAAGCAGAGGCAAGAAGATCGAAAGTTTGAGACCAGAGGCAGTCTGCATAATTTAGTGAGACTCTGTCTCAAAGGGTAAAAAAAAAAAAAAAAAAAAAAAAAAAAAAAAAAAAAAAAAAAAAAAAAAAAAAAAAAAAAAGGACTAGGGGAGCAGCTCACTGGTACAACACTTGCAAAGCATGCAAGCGTGAGGCCCTAGGTTCAACCCCCAAGTACCGTGCAAAATAAGAGTTCCCTCCAGGGCTTTGTCTCCTTCCTTCCTTCCTTTCTTCCTTCCTTCCTTCCTTCCTTCCTGCCTGCCTGCCTTCCTTCCCCTCTCCCTCCCTCCCTTCCTTCCTTTCTTTTTTTTTCCTGTGCTGGGGATTGAACCTAGGGCTTTTGCACTGGGCAAGTGCTCAACCACTACATTGTACCCCAACCCTTTTCTTATTTTGAGCCAGAGCCTTCCTGAGTTACACATATAGACTCCAGCCTGGGGTGCAAGATCCTCCTGCTTCAGTCTCCTGAGCTGCTGGGATTACAGGCTTGCAACATGTAGCATATTTTTCCTCATTTTTTCTTGTTTCTAGTGCAATTTCTGTCTTTTTTAATCTTCCAGTTTTTCCATCTTTTGCCATCTGTGTATATCTTTTTCTATTTACTATACTTTTAGTATCATTTTTCCTTTATTTTTTAAAAGGGAAATCTCTTAGGCTTTTTATGTTTTTTCCCCCTCCTGAAGTTTATCTAATTTTGTTTACAGATTTTTTTCTCTTTATTGTGCAATCAGGGGTTTCGATCTTTTGCTCTTTTCTCATCCTCTTCCAAACATTCTTTTTCGCTCCTTTTTTCTTTCTGTTACTTAGCCTCTGTGGCTTCTTTCTTTCTCCCCTTTCTCTTTTTATTTCAGGTGTTTTCTATTTCCACTTTTACCCTACAGTTTATAACTTCACAGCTTACACTCTATTATTGTCACCATTTTCTATGGGCATTGATGGTATAGGAGCCAGCTTGAATTGATGCAAAGTATATTTCCGTATCAGGCTTGGTCAGGTATTGTCCATATTACGGTGGTCTATCTTCTCTTCTTGGAGTGGCCCTGGGGACTAAGCTCTCAAGAGAAAGATGCCCAAATAAAACTGGAAGAAATATTCAACCCAACAGATGCACAAATCACAAAACAGAAATAAAAAACACATGAAAAAGCAAGGCAATATATCTCTTCCAAAAGAGCACAATTATTCAACTACAGAATCCAAAGACTCTTGTATGGTTGAAATGTCAGACAAAGAATTCAAAAATCTACTTGTAAAAAGACCAATGACTTCAAAGAGGATACAAACAAGCAGATGAACCAAGCAAGGAAATCAGTTTAGAACCTAGATAATAAAGTCACAAATGCAGAAGGCAAAGTCAGCAAAATGGGTGAAAAATTCAGCAAGAAAATTGAGGTTTCAAAGGAAAAAATACAAATGTTGGAAATGAAGGACTCACTCAATAAATCAAATTTAAAGACACAGTGGAAAGCATCACCAGTAGACTAGATCAAGCAGAAGAAAGTATATCAGGATGGAAGGCAAGGTTGAGGAAATACTACATTCAAATGTCAATAAAGAAAAAAACAATAAAGAAATATGACTACAACTTCAAGAACTCTGGGACAAGATCAAATGACCAAATCTAAGAATCCAAGGGGTAGAAGGAGGAGCTGAGATAAAAACTAAAGGCATGGAAAGACTATTCAGTGAAAATGTGGCAGAAAATTTCTCAAATACAGGAAAAGAAATGGACATCTAATCACATGAGGCATATAGGCATGACCAGAAAAGAAGCTCTCCACCATGCATTATCATGAAAATACCAAGACTTAACACAAAAAGAAACAATATTAAAAGCTCCAGGAGAAAAACACCAACTCACTTACAAAGGTAAATCCATCAGAATAACATCAAACCTCTCAGTACAAATTCTAAAGTCAAAAGAAGCATGGAATGATCTATTTCAAGTCCTTAAAGTAAATAACTTCCAACAAAGATTATTATACCCAGCAAAGTTATTTAAAATCAGTGGAGAAAGCCAGGTGTGATGGTACACACCTGTAATCCCAGTAATTTGGGAGGTGGAGGCAGGAGAACTGGAAGTTTGAGGCCAGAAGAAGCCTATGTAACTTAGCAATACCCTATCTCAGATAAAAACCTTTGAAAAAGGGCTGTGAGTACAGGTCAGAAGTAGAGCACTTGCAAAGTATATGCAAGGCCCTGAGTTCAATTGCCTGGTACTGCAAAAAATAATGAAAATAAAATTGATGGAGAAATAAAGACCTCCCAAGATAAGCACACACTACAGCAATTCTTGACCATCAACCCTGCACTGCAGAAGATCTTTAAAGGAATTGCACGCAGACAAGAGGAAGAAAAACAGTCTTGCTAATGAGAGTGCAGGAAAGAAATTTTTATGAGAGCAACATATGAACTAATAAGAACTAGGTAAGAATCAATCATGTGTAACTTTTTAAAAAAGCAAACAAGGAATATAAATGAAGGAGAAAGAAAAGAACAAATAATATGCAAACAAACAAGTAAAACATCCAGCTCAATTACAAGAATCAGCAAATCTCTCAATAATAATGCTAAAAATAAATGGTCTTAACTCTCCAATCAAAAGACATAGACTAGCTGATTGGATTTTTAAAAAATCCAACAATTTGCTCTCTGCAAGAAAACACATCTTGCTGGCAAGGCACACACAGAATGAAAGAGAAAAGATAGAAATTGATATACCAAGCAAAAGACATCCAAAAAGAACAGAGGAGTAGCCATCCTTATTATCAGACAAAGGAGACTTCAAGACAAAATTAGTCAGAAGAGATACAGTCACTACACAATAATAAAGAGAACAATCCACCAAGAAGATATTAAAATTGTAAATATATACACACTGAACATCAGTGCACCACATTTCATTAAAAAAACACTAATGGACATAAAGGGGCAGATAGACACAGTGAATAATACTGGGTGATTTCAATACCCCACTCTCATTAACAGACAGAACATCCAGACAAAACAATCAACAAACTCCAGAGTTAAACAGCACCATGGATCCAACAGACTTAATAGACATCTATAGAATATTCCACACAAAAGCTAAAGAATACACATGTTCTCTAAAATAGGTCACATCTTAGGTCATAAATCAAGTCTTAAAAATACAGGAAAATCACAATAATTTATTGTATCTTATTGGAACATAATGGAATAAAATTAAAAATCAGCAAGAGAAACTACAAAAACTATAAAAATACATGGGGATTACACAATACATTCTAGAATGATCAGTGGGTCCGTAAATAAATCAGGGTGGAAATTTAAAAGTTCACAGAATCAAATTCATAGAGTCAAATGAAAATTAAAACACAACCTACCAAAACCTATGGGATACCACAAAGGCAGTTTTAACAGGGAAATGTATAGCTATGAGTGCCTTACATTAAAAAACCAGAGGGGATTCAAATAACTTAACGAGGCACTTCAAGATCTTAGAAAAACAAGAACAAGCAAAATTCAAAATCAGTAGATGGAAAGAAATAATAAAGATCAGGGCAGAAATTACTGAAATGGAGACTAAAAGAAAAATAAAAGAATAGATGAAACTGAGAGTTGGTTCTTTGAAAAGTTAAAGAAGATCGACAAACTTTAGCCAAAATAAAAGAAAGAGAGAGGAGACTTTAATAAAATTAGAGATAAAAATGAAAATCCAGAGAATCATTAGGAAATACTTTGAAAACTTATATTCCAAAAAAACTGGAAAACCTAAAAGAAATGGATAAATTCCCAGACACATGACCTACCAAAATTAAATCACAACAGCTTAAACAGATCTCTGTAACCAACTGCAAGATTGAAGCAGTAATAAAGAGTCTTCCAACAAAGAAAAGCCCATGACTGGACGAATTCATTGCTGAATTCTATAAGACCTTTAAAGAAGAAATAGTACCAATGCTTCTCAAACTATTCCATAAAACAGAAAGGGAAGGAAGACTACCAAACTCATTCTTATAAAGCTAGTATTATCCTGATATCAAAACCAGATAAGGGCATTAAAAAAAAAAAAAAACTACACAGAAATTTCCTTAATGAACATTGGTGCAAAAATTCTTAATAAAATTCCTGCAAATCAACTTCAATGACACATTAAAAAGATCATGCACTATGATTAAGATGTTTTCATTCCAGGGATTAAAGTAGAAGGGGACTATGTAGGGGGAGAAAAGAAACCAAAGAGAGGGGGAAAGGGTAATGAGAAGGTATGGGGGAAATGAAGAGAAATATCACATTTTACTATCAAAAGGTAAATCAAAAGATATATTTGTTGTTAGGTGCCGTCAAGTCGGTATCTGACTCATAGCAACCCTCATAGGGTTTTCAGTGGCTGACTGTTTCGGGATTGCCTTGGGAGTAGATTGCCAGGCCCTTCTCCCATTTTTGTGGTGCTGGGAATTGAACTCGGGACCTCAGAGACTGCAGCACAGCGCTCTACCACCTGAGCTAAATCCCAGCCCCGTGTGTGTGTGTGTGTGTGTGTGTGTGTGTGTGTGTGTGTGTGTGTGTGTGTATCTTGCAAGCAAGACAGGCAAGCACAAGGGGGATCATTGGTGGGGAGGAAGAAGATCAGGTGAGAAAGTGGATCATGAGCAAGTGATGGGGGAGGTGAACATAGGCAATGTACAATGATATGCATGTATGGAAATGTCATAATGGAACTCATTAAGTTGTACGCTAACCAAAAAATTACTAACAAGAAATCATAAACAAACAACACTTTTAGAAAGGATGAGAGCAGTGGTTTTTAACAGAGGACAATTTTACTGTCCACATGCCATCTGGCAGTATTTGAACACATTTTTGGCTGTCACAATTTTGGGGATGCTCCTGTCATCTAGTACACAGAGGCTAAGGATCCTCCTAAATGCCTGATAGCATATAACACAATCTCCCCCCACCCACCACCTCCTGCAAAGAACAATTACCCAGCCCCCAAAATGCAACAGTTCCAAGGCTGAGAAACTCCTTTGCTGTGGTTTGGATGTGTTTGTCCCCCCCAGGGATCCTGTGCTGGAGGCTGCTTCCCAAGGTAGTGTTGTTCAGTGGTACTGGAACTTTTATGACGTTGGGCCTAGTGGGAGATTTTTACATCTCGAAAAGTGAGGTAGCTCTTCAGCAGGCATTGTTGTTGATAGGTGCCATGGACTCGGTATCCGACTCATAGGGACCCTACGTACAACAGGTGAAGCACTCTTGTCAGTGCTTCTCTGCTATTCGTAAGGTTTTCAATGGCAGACTGATTTTTGGGAGTGGATTGCTGGGTCCTTCTCCCAAGCCTACAGTATCTGGTGTTCCCAGGCAATCTCCCATCCAACTACTAACCAGGCCAATCCCTGGTTAGCTTCTGAGATCTGACAGGATCAGATAACAGTGCTATGGCTATAGGCTCTTGTGCAGGTGGGGTGATATAAATTGGGGCAACCCAGCACACTTGGCTTTCTGCTTACCAATCATGTGGTGATTCAGGCAAGACAGGCCTCACTAAAGCTCAAAACAATGGGGCTGCCCAATCTTGGATTTTCAGTCTGCATAGCTGTGTGCAAAATAGACATCTTTTCTTTAAGTATTTTGCTATACCAATAGAAAACAGATTAATATATCCTGGATTACAAGGAATAATCCTAAACTTACACAGGGTAGCTTCTTCTTCCCACCAATGAGGGAGAAGCCTCATGATTAACAAGACATTGAGGAGAGTTACCACAAGGATACTATCCCAACAGTGCAAAAACTAAACCCAAGATTAAATGTTGCTATGCTCTCGTGTAAGAAATCTTAAAACCAATGCTCTGAAGGGCCAAAATGTATCCAAATAGCTTAACTGTATTGAAAAATACTCAAGGATATCATCTAAAGATGCACAAAAGTATCCAGTATCAAACAAGGCAATATTCACAATGACTGGCAGTCAATCAAAAATTACTAGACATGTAAGCCAGGTATGGGAGCACATGCCAGTAATTTCAGCACTCAGGAGGTGAGGCAAGAGGATCGATACAAGTTCAAGGCCTGTCTGGCCTAGATGGCAAATTCCAGAAAAAAAATTTTCCAGGCATGTAAAAACAAAAAGTAGAAAATAATGAAGAAAAATAAATAAATAAAGCAATAGAATCAAACACTGAACTTACACAGATGATAGAACTAGATAAAACCAAACCCTGAAATCACACAGATACATAGTAGACAAGGGAATTAAAAGTTATTATTATAGCTTATATACTCTAAATATTCAAAAAATCTAGTAGACTGCGGATGAGATATAAAATATATTTTTAAAATACTCACATAAAGCTTCTAAAGATGAAAAATGTAATGTACTGAACAGGAGAAAAATTACACTAAATGTGATTAATATAGATACTGAAGAAAAGAGTAAATTTGTAGATAAAGGAATGTAGACTAAAATATAACATAGAGAGAAAATATATAAAGTATATCATTAGTGAGCTGTCAACAATGTATACAGTCTAATATACATGCAATTGGCATGCCCAAAGAGGAAAATGATGAAAAAAATATTTCCAGAAATATCATAGAAAATATCCCAAATATTAAGGGAAAAAGCTCACATGTTTAAGAAGGTCAAAGTATCCAAACATAAGAAACATTAAGACCAGATTGCTTAAAACCAATGAAAAAGAAAAAAAAAGCAGACTATATATGAAAGAATGATTAAAAATGACAGCACCTTTCTCATCAGAAAGTAAGATAAACCACAAGACAATAGAGCAACATCTTTAAAATACTTGAAGAAAAATACCGTTAACCTAGAATTCCACACCCAGCAAAAATATCATTTAGCAAAGACGATTTTTTTAGTGAAAGGAAGAATTTTTAAAGACATTCAAAAGCTAAAGGAGTCATCACCAGCAGACCTGCACTGCAAGAAATATTAGATAAATCTGTAGACAGGATCTAAATAACACCACATAGGAGTGTGGGTCTATAAAAGAGGAAGGAAGAACCCCAAATACGTATACTAACTGGGTGTCTATGTCAACTATCTTGTACACAGTAAAAGTGACAGACATAGCTAATGAAAATACTTTTTAAAAAAAACAATTATCATAATCACAATATTAAGAACACCAGGTATATATCTTTTCTCCTTAGCTTTGCATTCATTTCCCTGTCTGAATTCCAAAATAATTTTATAGATTTCAAGTTCATCATTTTTAATAGCTCTACTTTATGAAATGCATTGGTTAGCAACATTTTTATTTTGGACAAAAATAGTCATTGTATATTCCTTTTTCCTTTTTTATCTGTAGTGATTTTATTCTTCAATATACAGATTTTCCTTTCAAAAGGCAATACTTAAATGAAAATTGTGTTTCCATATGCCATAACCACCAATCACAACTGATGGGTTTACCTGTTGCTCAGAAGAATCTGCAGGAAATTGAACACTAGGCCTTGTAAGTCATCAGGCTGAGAAGCTCTCACTGCCTTGGACCCCCTGGAGTCAACTCTATGTTCTAAGTACCTGTCAGGTCCACAGAATTAAGTGTCCACCTCATAAGGATAAGTAGCACTGATTTATCTCTTCATAAGGAAGCTTAACTTTTTCCTTCAGCATTCTTTAATGAAGCTTCATCCAGCCTGCATGTTCAGGCAATGAGTAATTTCTGGTAAGTGAATGTTTTGGAAAGCTGAAAAATTACAACAGATCTATTTTATTACTATTTTGAAAATCTCCCAAAATTTCTCTGACTTCCTAAATTATAATACCATGTTCTAGGGACAGTGTCACATCAGCGTTCTATCAAAATGAGCCCTCAGATGATGACTCATACAGGTTAATTTGCCTTCGCTGCAGCAATGTGGTGCCTAGGAGTGATTCTTATTCATTAATCACTACTTTTGTTTCCTTAGAAATACTATCCCCATATAGACAACATTTCTCCATGATACCCCTAAACCAGGTACATCAACCTGCTGCCCAGGACAACTAGGAATGTGTGCCCCCCAAATCATTTAACATTATGTGATCTTCAGCATTTATTTTCTTTGTGACCCCTCCCCTTATTATGTATATGTGTTAACTATATTATACAATTTATGTGTGGCATAAGACAATTTCTCTTTACTCACTGCAGGCCAGGGAAGCCAAAAGGCTGGACACCCCTGTCCTAAACCCTGCCAGTATTACTCCCCTTTCTCACTGTACCACTGCCACAACTTACTACCTTTCTCTTTTCCCATTACCTGCTGTTTCTTTTATATTTCACTGTTTCTCTTAAACTTTAAGACCTGAACAATAAAATCGGATTTTGTATCATTATTGACTAATCTGAATAATTTGTTTTTTATCTTACTGATGTTGCTGTTGTTAAGTGCTGTTGAGTCAGGTCCAACTCACAGAGACCTATGTACAAACAGAACAAAACACTCTCTGACACTGTGCCAAGACTGGCACTATTGTGAGTGCTTCTCTGCTATTCATAGGGTTTTCAATGGCAGATTGTTTTGGGAGTGGATTGCCAGGCCCTCTCCCTAGCCTGCAGCACCTGGTATTCCCAGGTGGTCTCCCATCCAAGGACTAACAAGGCTGACCCTACTTAGCTTCTGAGATCAGACAGGTCATCTGATGCTAGGGAGCTATGGTTGCAGACATTTTATTGATAGGTTTAATTCACACTGGGTATAATCTTTAAAAATCTTTGACAGCTCTCAGGTGAGGAATAATAAATCACTTCCTAATTATTGAAGACCTGAGGGCAACAGATTATAGGAGAATGTGACAGTACTCTTCAGAAGGAAGAGGTTACTAAAAAGTGAAATCAACAGGATCACAATTTTATACTATTATGAACTAAAGAACATGAACTAAAAGTTTAAAGACCATATGAATGTACTGAATTATCTTATATGAAGAGATATATAAGACTACAATGGAAAAAAATTCTAAACATTTAATAATTTACATGGATTCAATTTATTGGGAACACTATATGCTGTAAATTATGTGCTAGAAACAAACAAGACACTTACATTCTTTATTGAATATAGAACATGGGAAACCCCTGAAACACACACACAAATACATGTCCAGTCTAGTTTCTGGATGTAAGTTTTTAAGCTTTAGTTTTCCTAATATTTAAAATAGAGTTAAGCCTATAATCCCAGCAACTCAGGAGGGAGAAGTGGGAGGATCACAAGTTTGAGGCCAGAGGCAGCTTCATAACTTATTGAGACCCTGTCTCAGGATAAAAATTATTTAAAAGGGGTTGGGGGTGCAGCTCAGTGGCAGAGCACATGCAAAGTATGCAAGAGGCCCTGGGTTCAGTTCACCAGTACCACAAAAACAAATTCTAAAAATAAATAAATAAATACAAAAGTGTGTTCTTTATTACCACATTTTGAACATTTCATTAGCTTTAGGACATTATCAAGGCAATTAAAGAAAAAAGATCTATAAATGCTAAAAAGGAAAAAGATCAAATATTCTTGTCAATGATGTTACTGTGCATATTGATGTTAGGTGCAGTCAAGTCAGGTCCAACTCATAGTAGCTCTATGTACAATAGACAAAACACTACCCAACACTATGCCATGCTCAGCACTATTGTCAGTGATTCTCTGCTATTCATAGGGTTTTCAATGGCTGATTGTGTTTTTGGGAGTGGGCTCCCAGGTCCTTCTCCTAAGCCTACAGCACCCGGTATTCCCAAGCAGTGTCCCATCCAAGTACTCCAGGCCAGACCTTGCTTGGCTTCCGAGATCTGACAGGATCAGAATCCACAGTGGTATGGCTGCAGGCTATTACCATGTGGAGCAAAATAAAACAGAAGAATCAACTGAAAATTAAAATAAATTAGATAATTCAAGAAGGTAATATAAGAAATATTTCATAAATACTTTTACTATATAGCTACCACATATTTATTTTTAAACAACTGAAAAATATCACTACATACTTGGGAAAAAAATCACCATGGATTTGTATACACAGCCATGCATGTTTGCATCTGTGCACTACACACAAAGCCTGGGAATTAAATAACTGAATAAACTGCCACATTTTTAGATTAGAAAGTTCAACTGTATCCCAATGAGATTTCTGATAGCATAAAAAATGGATTCCAAATTTCTTCTGGAAGAATAAATACACAAGAATAATGACAGGAATTGGGGCCTTTGTGGGCTTCAGACCATAAAGCTGTAACAACTAAAACAATCAGAAAACTGGATTAATCAAAGCAAAAGAGACTGAGGTGTATAATAAGGACATTTCAAAATGTGAGTAAATTGCATCCATATTTTAGAAACAATCCTAGACACATACCTTATGCCAGAGGTCAAATTTTTATATGGATAAATGATTTCATAACTTAGAGTAGTTAAAAAAGGCAGAACCACACATGGAAGATAATTTTCATAAAGCTGTCACAAAGAACAGCAAGCCCTTCAAGCTAACTTGATGCCCAGAAATCAGAGCGAACAGAGGCTTCTACTTTCTCTGATATTGTTGTTAGGTATTGTTGAGTCGAATTTGACTTATAGCATTTTAAAAACACAATTTCATAATATCAAAAATACTTCTGCTTATTTTTGTCTTTATGAAGTCAGTCTGTCAAACATAAAGTAATAAACTCATATCTTACTAAGAACAAATATCACAAATCATTTACATAAAGTATTCCTTCTAACCTCGTTCATGGATTTTTTATGTTTGTGTTTGGGTAGGTGGAGGGGTTTCTCTCTGCATATCTCTGTGACTTCTTCTTTGTCTCATAAACATATAACTACCATTTGTTTGTGTGTTTTTCTTTCCTAATACATGTTTTCTCTTTGCCATGCTGGGTATCAAACCCAAGGCCTCACACAAGTGAGGCAGGTGATCTACTTCTGAGCTACACCCCCAGACCCACTAAAATGTTTATGGTTCAATTTTTTTACACTTAAACCTTCAATCTAGCTGGGCACGGTGGTGCAGGCCTCTAATCTCAGTGACTCAAGAGGTTGAGGCAGGAGGACCTCAAGTTCGACACTAGAGGCAGCCTGTGTAACTTAGCAAGACCCTGATTCAAAAAAATAGATAACATAAAAATGGACTGGAGATGCAGCCCAGTGGCAGAGCACTTCAAAGTGTGTGTGAGACCCTGGGTTCAACCCCCAAGTGCTGCAAAAACAAAAACAAAACTCTAATCCACTTGGAATTCATTCCAGTGGGAAGTTGTCTTTTTTTCCCTCCAAATGATCAGCCACTTGACCCAACACTGTGTGCTGAAGTTACCCCTCAAAGCAACTCATCTCTCACTTGCTTCATCAGGGCCACATCATGTTCTTCTTGAATTATTTCCACACACTCCCACCCGGCCTTCCTCCACTCAGTATTCCTTTCAGCCCACCCTCCACCACCAAAAAACTGCTCTGTATGCCACATGTGGAGTGATTGTGCCACTTCCCTATTTACAGCCTTTTAATGGCTTTCCACTGCACTCAGGATTTTAATACGCTCACCATTAGGGTGATCATATAATTCACCATCGAAACAGGGCAACCACTAACAGTGAAAGAAAGGCTATTAATAATAATCCTGCACCACAGACCGTGCTGGGCAAGCCCTACTGAAAAGATCTGACTGAGCCACTCCAAATTCTTGTCCCTTCCTCTTTTGTAGGTTCCTGTCCAGCCATTTGTGACTTATTTAGCATCTTCAAACTTTACAAGTTTTTCTCTTTACGAGACTTCACACATACAATTCACTTTATCTAAAACACTGATTTTTCACGTCCCACTCTCTTCCCCTTTCTGGCAGTTAACTTAAACTCAATTTTCAGGTCTCAACTTACATGCCACTTCCTCTATAGCTTTCTTTGACCACATCTCCCAACCCAAATTTGGATTTAGGACCAATCCACTAGGTTTCACATTAATTCCATGTGTTCTCTCTCTCTCTCTCTCTCTTTCTCTTTTTTTAACTTAATATCTCTCCTACCACCTTCCATTAATCTAAAACATCTTCTACAAGTAGTACCCACAGAACTGGGCACACAGTGAGGGTAGCCGGGCGCGGTGGGGCACGCCTGTAATCCCAGCGGCTCAGGAGGCACAGGCAGGAGGATCGCAAGTTCGAGACCAGAGGCTGTCTACATAACTTAGCGAGACCCTGACTCAAAAAGTAAAAAAAAATGGGCTGGGGGTGCAGCTCAGTGGTCCAGCACTTGCAAAGCATGCAGGCGCGAGGCCCTGGGTTCAACCCCCCATACCACAAAAAAAAAAAAAAAAGAGAGAGAGAGAGAGAGCAGAAAATAAGCAAATATTTTAATTTATTCGCAGGACAATGTAGATTGACTTATATTCTGAAATATCTGGGTGCCAAAAAACTGTATACACATTTTAAGAAATGTTATATACATACTGCTTTTAGAAGCTGAATTGAATTGTGGTAGCACTGTGCAGGATGATGTTCTGGATTATATTTCTATTATCTCATCAGAACACGCATACAATGCATTCTTAAAAGGACAAAATTGAAAGTTGTCATCCCAAGATATGTACACATTTTGGGGGCATCATCTGTAGATACAGATTACATGATTATATTCTAAAATAGTCTAAAATTGATTTTAGGGATGAACTTGTTAAAGGAATTACCTAGAAAAAATGACATTCAAAGAAGTGATGGTAGTCAATATAAATCAGTGGTCCCCCATTTTTTTTGCACCAAAAACTGGTTTTGTGGAAGATAATTTTTCCATGGGAGGAGAGCTTAGAGGAGTTCATGATGATTCAAGTACAAAACATTTATTATACAATGGGGAGTAACTGTAAATACAGGTGAAGCTTCATTTGTTCACCTGCTGCCCACCTCCTGATACACAGTCTAGTTCCTAACAGGTCACAGACCAGTACTGGTCCATGGCCCAGAGGCTGGGGACCCCTGATATAGTGACTTTAAGGAAAGCAATGTTAAATGTTAGGTCAAAAATAGAAGACAGATACTTTCTTCCCCAAACTGGCTAACCACAGATTGCTACCGCCAACTGAAACATGTCTAGAATCTCATCATCTTTCTACACATATTTCTTGAACATACATCTTTTATGTTAACTCATTTTCTACTCGCTCTACTTTATAAATATAAAAATGTATAAAATTATCCATCTAAAATATTTTCACATGACAAAATTTAATTATTCAATTATAAAATTTTATCAAATGAATCTTCATAACATCATCTAAATTGTGCCTTCCTTTTGAGCCAAGTAATAGTTTCCATCCCAATATAATTTCTTTATTACTAGCTATTCCATTTCAAACACTGGTGGATAGAGCATCACCATCTTTTTTTTATTTTTATACAAAACATCCAGCTAATAATCTCAGAAAGGAGTTTAAAAAGCTTCTCACAGTCACTTCTTTGTGCTCTGGTTGATATTAACTTCTTACATGCAATCTACGACCAACTGAAGAAAACTTCAGAGCATTCTCTGATTAAGAATTTCTTTTTAGGAGCTAACCCTTTGACATCTGCAGCTATACCGCTGTGGCATCCCGTCCCATCAGATCTCAGAAGCTAAGCAGGGTCTGGCCTGGTTAGTACTTGGATGTAAGACCGCCTGGGAACACCAGGTGCTGTGGGCTTGGGAAAAGGACACAGCAACCCACTCCCAAAAATCCGCCATTGAAAACCCTATGAATAGCACAGAAGCACTGACAACATTGTTTCATCTGTTGTACGTAGGGTCGCTATAAGTCAGACACCAACTCAATGGCACCTAACAACAACAACAACCCTTTGACAGGCTGGGATTTAGGTCAGTTGGTAGAGCGATGCTCTGCAGTCTCTGAGGTCCCAGGTTCGATTCCCAGCACCACAAAAATGGGAAAAGTGGCAATCCACTCCCAAGGCAATCCCAAAACAATCAGCCATTGAAAACCCTATGAGGGTCGATTAACGGCACCTAACAACAACCCTTTGACACACTTTGTCTTTAATACCAAGCAATTCTTCTTCTCTAATCCAATCCTTGCTCTTTTAGAACTAGAATTTAACCTCCTGAACCATTACGTATCAATTACAGTCAAATTATTATTTTTAGTCTGTTTTACCCTTTACAGTAATACACTGACTTTTTAGTTATGGGATTAGATATTATAATCTATAGATGTTTTTACTTCATCTTTAACACTTTTTCTTCAAATACAAATTTAAGACCAAATATGGCACAATTTCAAAGGATATTTCTCCAAAAAAGTAGAAAACAGGTTTTGCACCTAAATTTTTACTCAATGCTCTACAAATGCAAATCATCATAACTGATTGACATAATTATGTAATGATGGAATCCATAAAGAACAAACTGTAATAGTGTCAAGTCCAAAATGGATACATTATAGGATTTTATGCATTAGTAGTCTTACAGCAGGAGCAGGAACACTGTGAAATGCCTCTCTAGACAAAACACATCTGGAGGAAAAATAAGTGATAAACTTGGTAGGCAGTGAGCAGGGAAGAATTGAAGTTTGTTAATATTTCACAGTATTTTATGTGGGAAAACTTCTCTGTTCTATAAAATGGTGTGGTATTTTGAAACATGAATTGGTAGAAGGAGAGAAAATGGGAGACGGAATGGGAAGAGGAGGAGAAATGCTGAAATAATCCTATAGAAAATATATATATATTTGTCAAATATATTGAAATACCATTAACCAGCCAAGTACAATAAACCTAAACAAAATCACTACTAGATTCTATACTGTTACTTTTTACTGAAAAGGAAAATGATTTTAAAGCCACGTTATATTTGCCAACTCAAATTCTGAGCTTCCCAATTAAAAGTACTGTGTAGTTTTATAATTTATAAAAGGCTCAATCCCTTTTCCTTAATAGGATTTAAGATATTAAAATACTGTGCACTATTTGAAAACACATTTACTTGAAAATTGATGTTTGAAACAGAATTCATCTGAAAGCTCGGAAAGTGGTCCTTTTAGAGGGTATTTATTACAGGTGTAACATGTCCTCACCTTCACATTGGGTTTTGACAGCAGTTTCAACAGCTCTCTGATCTCGCTGTTTAATGGCTTGTCCTGAAGCTCTTCAGCCAGCTGCAAGGGAGATTACACTGACATGAGGAACATCTAGCAAGAGCATGGTGGGGTTCAGTGTGTCACAACTGAGAACCTATTTTGCTCAAGGTTATTACTGTCCAGGGTTATAGGAGAAGTTGGCATGAAAAAACACAGACCATCAACCAGTGCTCTTCTTTTCAGGCCCTTTAGTAGACCAGATTTAAGCCCAGGCTCTCAGCTGAGTACTACTGGAGTCACCACATCACCCACATCACCTGCTGATTTATTGCAACAAGGGCAAATCCCAGCACTTCATCTGCATGAACGGTCTTTTGCACACAGACAAAGGACTATTTGTAAAAAGGATCGGATCAAGCTTTGACACTGTACAAAAAGAAAGAAAGAAAGAAAAAGACAGAGAAAGCCTCTGAATGAAGTGGTGAAATCCACAGGGTTTCCAAAAATCCACAGTAGCTATTTAGAGCTGGGGTAAGAAGAACTAGAATCCTCCTAATAGAGATTATAAATGACCCAAAACTTTTATTATGTTTACTTACACAGAGTAAGAAGTCTGTTAAATAAAAACCAAGTTAATCACAAGCCCATAATAGTTTGACAACTGCTCTGGTACCAAAAATGCTGACTGTACTTTATTATAATAATCAAGAACTCCTCTGCTGGTTCTACCTAAAGAAAAGATTAGTACTTTGAACCTCCTTCACATTCTCCATTAAGAAATTTTGAATGTTCTTATCACAAAGACATGATGTATGTGAGAGGTGAAGATATGCTAATTACCCTGATTTGATCACTACAAAATGTATGTGTATGTATATATATGTATCAAAATATCACATTTTATCCCATAAATACATATAATTATCATCTGCCATCTGAAAATATAACATAAAAAGAGATCTTCCCATCAAAGCTTCTACTTAATTTTAGGCTATTGGACAGATCATAGAATTTATATGAGAAGAAAACCAAGACCCAAACAGGAAAAAAGATTAGAATTGTAAAATATGCAGTGTATAATTCAAAATACATAAATGCATTTTAATTTAAGAACACTTCTTAAAACATTGCAATAAATTTCCATTTGCCCCTAGTATTCCTACCAAGCTGAACATAATGGTTCCAATCTCTGGAAAAGGACTTTTATCTAAGAGAAGGGCATAATATAGACAGAAAGTAAAATTAGATAAAACTGATAGATTCATTAATTACATAACAAAAATTGCTTTTACTTTTTTCAAGGTAACACGTTTCACAGAATTTTGAATTTACAAAAAGACACAAAAGTCTCTTTGTACTATTTAGTTATTTACTACATAAGAATATATTTTAACATTTAAATATATTGTTCTGGTGAATTATAAAGTATCGTAGTTTATCGTAATTACACAGTAGATTCTTTTTTGTATTTTTCTTTCATTGCTAGAGATAAAACTCAGGGCCTCATGCATGCTAGGCAAGCACTCTACTGGCGACAGATAACCCCTGTTTCTGATTCTAATTTTTTTTTTTCTTTTGTGGTACTTGGTGGTTGAACCCAGGACCTCATGCAGGCTTTGCAAGTACTCTACCACTGAGCTGTGCCCCCATATCATTTTTCAGTTTTCATCTTAAGACAGGGTCTAAGTTGTGCAACCTGCCTCTGGCCTTGAACTTGCGATCCTCCTGCCTCTGCTTCCCGAGTTGCTGGGATTACAGAACCCACTGTCCCCAGCTCCTGATTCTAATTTAAAAAAAACAAAAAAACAAAAAAACACACACACACACAATAGTGTATTATGCTCGGGGCTCAATTCCATTGGTTTCTATACAGATATTTCCAAAAACTCTCCACAGTAAATGTTTTAAACTGGTTTCTAAGGCTCTTTCAATTTATCCGTGTAGCTTCCTCACACAACTATATTTACACTTTTATTCGCCTTTATTTTAAAAGTTTTGGTTATCTAATTCAGAAGTGAGGTCCCTGATTAAATATATGTATTGAAACATGATTGCAATATATGCATATAAAAATAAAAGGGAAGTTTTCTTGAGCACTATGCACACAAATTGGATATTCATTATATATGTTTTATTTTCTACATTAGAATATAAAATATATCAAAAAGATAAATTTCTGAAGATGATCAATTTTTTCATTATATTATGGCCTTGACATTTTACTAAACTGAATCCCTTTGCTTTATAATAAAGGCAAAAATTTAAAAGCAACAAATAAGCTACAGGATACCACTACCACACACTATACACATTTATTTCTCTTCTAGCTGAGTGTCCTTATGGTTTACCCAGGTGTGTTTTCAATTCATCCAAATCCAAAAGTTAACAGTAGGAATCAGCACATTAGTTCCCCTCCCCCAGGCCGAAAATAAAATTACAGCCACAGGAAATTAACTACTCCATCAATGCCAACTGCTTCTAAAATTTACTTTTTGGTTACGAAGGTAATTTGGAAAGGTCTAATATCCATAAATCATTACTATGCTTCATAATCCATTTTAAAAACAATCCTGTCTCTTTACGTATTTCATATGCCTCATTCCTATCCTAGTACCTGTCATTTTTTAGTACTGTCAGCTATATAACTATCTCATTCATCTTTATTTCTCCATAGCATTCCCGTTGTCTGTGACTTTCTCAGAACAGTAATGCCTGCAGCTTCTCTCTCTCCATACAGTCAGAAGCCTGAAGTTGGCATTACATACTTACTAAGGTATAATACAAAGGTAGCTACATGCACCATTTTTAGGACAAGAAAGTGGATAAAAATCAACATAATATCAGCATAACCTTGACGATGACAGGGCTTTTGGCAACATTTACAACTGCTTCTGGATTTCACTCATAGGATCACACACATCTGTCCACACTAGGACGGGTTCTGCCTCAGCCAGGTCTGTGGCAGATACGTCCTGCAAGCTCAGAAAAGCACACTTACGTCATTGGCCAAGGCTGCTGCACCGTGGAGAATAGGCACCGGACTCTGCTTCTCATAGTAGTGGAGTTTTTCATGAATCTGGAAGAAAATCAAAGGAATGTGAGCTCACTTGATAACAAACAATTGTAGATATTTAAATATTTTTATAATTGTGAATAGAACTGGGTCCCTTGAACATTCTAAAGGCATGTGTTTAAAAAAACCTGTAGGCGGCACATAGGTATGCATAATTCATTGATTGCTATGGTCCAGCGATCACAGTGTGTACGCAAATGGGGAAAAAAAGGCTCCATCAAACAGAGCCCACATGGAAACTAAACCATTGTTTTTCCTCTTGCCTAAACATGTTGAGTTTCTAAAACATATTATTTATAAAAAGTATATTTTATAATATAGCAATATAGCCTCAATACGTCAAGTATCAGTTGCAGCTTATATTCCTGCTAAAAGCAAACATTATGAACAAAGTAAAATGATAACCCAGCAGCCACATTCCAACAGGTTGCCATGCAGGATCCACAAAGGGGGGAAGGCGTGGTGCGTACACACCTGGGTCAAGTCCATAAACGCCTTAGCCAGTACACTGCTCCTATTAGGTTACTTACTATTTGTTTTCAACAAATTGTCAACTCTCCCCTCAAATTCAAGTTTCAAAGGAGAAAGGGGATTTCTCATAACTGGAGACATTTCTCACAACTATTTAGCTTAAATAAGATCACCTTTCATATGGTAAAATATGTAAATTACATTAATAAATATAAACAATTAGTCTCTCATTTCTCATCATCCTGACCAAAGAGACACAAAGGCAAGAAGCTATTTTAATGCACTTTAAGGCAAATTGCATGCTTTAAAAAAAAAAAGTATAAAGTTAAGAGGCGAAAGATGCTTTCATAAAATTACAACCATTGGTACTTAAGTTTAATCTATTCAACCATAGCCATCGTGCACATTTTATACTTGGAGATTCACTTTAGCCTCCTCTTATTTATACTGGAAGAAAACTGTCCCCCACTATATATGAAAAACAGTTGCACCTCACAATATCCTGTTTTTAACAGGTATCAAATAAATACACTCTTTAATTATACTCAAAGCTAAGCAAACACTCCTGTAAAAGTCTGGAAGACAGATTTTATTTTGATTAGCCAGACGCTGTTGCTGAGAGAGGATTTTATTACCTTTTGGCAACCTGGCACATAATGTAAAGCATCACGGAAAAAAATTTGACAGTTATGATATTACCAGAATGATCAGGGCAACAGGTTTACTTAGTACCTTGGAATCTTCAAACATTTATCACATCACAGTAGTAAACAAATTCTAAAGAATGTGAGCTATAAAAAGAATAAGGTTTGATTTAAGAAACTATGGAAGTACAACTTAAAACCATACTAAAAGCAAAATTAACTTTGTTTAAATAATTATCAAGAATTAGGCCACCTTGAATATAGGATCATGGAACACTGAACTTACCCTATTATAAAACTCATCTAGTTTCATTGCAACTACTTCTCGAAATGCCTGTATCCCTGCTATAATAAACAGAGAGGCTTAAACTTAATAGGCACTAACGATGTGCCTGTATTACCTATGAAACAGTTGTCAGTAATACCAGTAATACAGTCTTTAATGAGCTTAATAGCGTCATTCCTTAGGCCTCATAAGAACATGAAGTAGATAATATGATTGCCTTATTTTACAGATAAACAGATACACAGGAGTTAAGTAACTTGCTCGGCTCCCACAGATAGTAGGAGCCAGAGCTGCACTTTCAATCCCAGCCACTGGCTCCCCATCAGAGCTCTTAACCACTCACTTTCCTGCCTCTCAGAATAACTTCTCTCCTGCCTTCCTCACCGACTTCCTTCACTGGGAATGAATGTGCCATGCATCAGAGGACCTGAAGAAGTCTGGAGAGAGATGATAGAGAGGAGTGACTGTTCCCAAGGGCTGGAGGATCATCAGTCGTTCCCCTCCACCTTCTCTCTTATCTTTTCTTTCTGATAGTTCCCAAGTTTCCTGGGTTAACCGGTATTAATACCGTAACTACCGGTACAACCTCACATTACATGCCCCAAATAAATAAGTCATTTCTCCACTGACTTTTCTTCTTCTGAGTATCTTTTCAAAACCGAAAGTTCCTCCTCTTTTATCTTCTCTAGGTCCGCACTGTGAGATAACAGTCTTCCCTCGCCCGGCCCGTTTCTGACTTTGTACTCTATCAAGAATTTTAATTCTCCTAGATTTTCAAAATGCTGACAACCCCATGGTGACGTGTGTTTTACATCACTGCATAAATTTCAAAATTAAGTTGGGTGGAAAATAAAAATTTACTCTAAGTAATTTTGAGCTGTTTATTGTTTCCAAAGACATTTAAAGAGATTCTAATTTTATTAGTATTTATAATTCCTGGGAAGAAAATGATTTTAAAACAGGTAACACCTATAGACATCATCCAAGGCTGTCCGACTGAATTTTCTATGATATTGAAATATTCTCCAGCTGTTTATCCAATGTGGGGAGCCACAAACCACATGTGGCTGTTGAGCACTTAAACTACAGCTAGTGTAATTTTAATTAATTTTAATTGAAATACCCATATGTGTTGAGTAGCTTTCCTGTCCGGGAAAATGACACAGCTTTATATTATACAGGATATAATTTAGCTTTATATCCCAAAAAAATTAACTCTGATACAGTTTGGCAAATTTCTCTGAATGGGAAACATTTTCAAATCCAGGAGACAAATGTATAAACAAAGAGGTAGAACTCACATCTGTCATTAAATATTACAGCCAAACCTGCAAAATCTCACTTCTTGTAACTAAATATTTCTCATTGCAGATTCAACCAGGTAACAACAGTATACTCCAATATTCCCCCCTGAACAAGAGGAAGAGTTGAGGGAGGGAAAGAGTTAAGAATCAAAATTATAAGAAGGAAAAATCCTATTCAAAGGTCGGATCAAAATAAAAGAAAAAAACAAAAAGAAAGCTAAGAATGGTGTTAATATAAATGGTCTAGAAAATGCATGCAATTGTTCTGACAAGATAAAAACAAAGTTCACTACAGGAAAAGTTTCTATCTTAAACAGAACTGGAACCCAAGGACATATAGAAAAATATTACCAAGTAAATGATACAGAAGACTTAGATGAGGAGGGGGTGATGGGGGGGAAGCATACAAGAGGGTAAGGGGAACCTATATGAATAATGTACATCAAAATGCATATATGGAAATGTCACAATGAAAATCATGTCAGAATGAATCACATTAAGGTGTACATTAAAAAATTCCAAATAAAAAAAATTTAGGGGCTATCAGGGGTTAGGAATGGGATTAGAACAAGAAAGAAGTCGGTGTGGCTACAGGACAACATGAGGGGCCCATGTGATGGTCATGTTCTAAAGCTTGACAATGTCAATACCATGGTTATGATACTCTGCTATATAGTTTGGTTTTTTTAATGGTACCATTGAAGGAAACTTGATAAATGATACATAAGATCTCTGTGTGTTATTCCTTAAAATGACAATCCTTAATTTTTGAAATAATGTTTAATTTAAAAAAAGAGAAGTCTTTGAAAGTATTTGATATGAAGTCTTAAAATGCTGGAGCATGCTCAGTGGTGCACATACACATGTCACTAAAGACTTCCAAATAAGAAGTGTAGATAATTTGGATTATATGCTGTTTAGGTTTTAACCTTCCTTTCACAAATCTAAGTCTTTTCTTATGTTATCATGTAAGAGTGAATTAATCTCAACAAAAAGTTCTTAGTAAAGCCCCAATATCAAAACTATGAGACACAGTTCTCAAAGTTCTAAGAACATTATTATTTTATAATCGCTTTCTCAAAAGCTGCCAAAATCAAGATCACACTGAAAACTTAATAATTTATTTATCTGGGAAACCCAATCCTGTATTCCAAAGGGTGTCTCTAAACTGTGGAATTGTTCTGTCTAATAGATAAACAAAAATTCTTCTCCTCCAAAATTATGTATTCTGGAAATTGCAAGCAATGTCCAGACATAAGAGGAATTTTTTTCAAGTCAGTGTAACATCAGGACTTGACAGAATCTGTAGAAAATCTTAATAAACTGTAGGGAATCTAATGTATAAAGAAAGAAGTTTAACCATGATGTCTTTGACTCATAAAAAAAAAAAGAATAAACATGTATGGAAAGAAAAGAAGACAGAGTAAATTAACTCCATATGATGGGAAGATAAATTTATTCAAAAGTAAGATCCTAAAACAATGATGTGCTAAAATATTTAAAATATACGTTTAAAAAGTACACTTCAAAACTCACATATATATGCTCTACTAACTAGGGTATATGGATGTGTCCATTTGGCCTTGCCTCCGGTAGTTACATTTGTAAGTATACATTTGTAACTATCAGAAAAAGTCAGTTAAAAATTATTTTAATATGTAATCAGTTCTTATAAGAACATTATAGCTACATTCAATTATATACCTCCTAAAAATGAAAGGTCAATCTTAGTAAGGGAATCTGGTGCCAATAATGTAATTGTAGCTACACATACAGGAGGATTTTTTTAAATGAAGCTTCAATAATCACAGTCTGAATAGAGTTTAGGTTTAGTAAGTAATTCCAACACAATCAATTGCATTGTACCTCTCAATAATGGGTAGAAATATTGAAACAGAAATTCCACCATGGTTTTCTAAATCATAGTATATTAAATAAACCAAAGCTGTAATCCTTTACCTGGTTTCTAAGTAGAAACAAGTACTGAAAACAACTGCTTGGTAATTCTAATCTCTGCTGTGCTAACAGGACTCAATTTAGAATAAGCACTTGCACACAGACACATACCATATACTTTTTGTTAATTTTTGTTTTTTAAGACAGAGTCCCACTATGCTACTATTACTATATTTTTATGTTCATACTTGCTATCTGATAAAGCAAGGGTTATTAGGTTTTTATTCTCTGACATGGCTTTTAGGATCAGCCTGTCACATACTTGTATTTTATCAAAAACTAACTTGGCATATCCTACTCATTATCTCTCTGCAGTGTGAGAATTGTCCTCAAATCTACAAGGTTTGGTTTTTGTTGTTTTTGCAGTACTGCAGGGTTGAAGAACCCAGAGCCTTGCATATATTTTGCAGGTGCTGTACTACCGAGCAGCACGCTAGTACCATTTTTTGAGTCAGGGTCTCATTAAGTTGTGCAGGCTGCCTCTGGCCTCAAACATATGATCCTCTTGCCTCTGCCTCCCGAGTCTCTGGGACCACAGATGTGTGCCGCCACACCTGGCTTGCTGGGTTATTTGTCTGTTTATTCATTCATTTATACAGCACAGGGGGCAGGAAAGGTCGCACCCAGGATCTTGTGCATGATAGGCAAGTGCTCCACCACAGAGCTGCACCCCTAGCCCTCTTGTGCCTTTTTTTTTTTTTTTTTTTTTTGCTTGTGTTTGTTTTTCGTTTTTGAGCTTCTTGACTGAACCTGGGATCCTTTTGCTTCAGTCTTCTGAATCTCTTGGATAACAGGGGCCGTGGCACCCAGCTAGGACATTTTTCTCTTGAGCTGTGTCTAATCTCTGAAGAATCTATCCACAGAAGTTTTTTGTGTTCTTTTTAATGAGTATAGTTTTTATTCCTGTGGTTCAAGTATACCTCTATTTTGAATACTTTTATCACCTCTTCCCAGTAGTTTTCTTCTTTTAATGATGGATGCCTTTTTTTATGCCTTACATCATTTTAAACAAATTGCTGCTGTTAGGTGCCATCAAGTTGGTGTCCAACTCATAGAGATCCTACATACAACAAGCGAAAGAAACACTACTTTCAGTTCTTCTCTGCTATTGATAGGGTTTTCAATGGCAGGCTGATTTTAAGGAGTGGGTTGCCAGCCCCTTCTCCCAAGGCTACAGTATCTGGTGTTCCTAATTGGTCTCTCATCCAAGTACTAAACAGGCCCAACCCTGCTTAGCTTCCAAGATCTGATGGGATCAGACACCACAGTGCTACAGCTGCAGGCATTTTAAACATACTTGTTAATAAAAGTTTAAGACTGTTCTATTGTATAAAGTGCTCAGGTTTTGACCTTGATACTTGCTATACACATTGGTTGTGATTAAAGGCAAACTGTTTCCCCAAATGTTCTGTAACTTAGGGTTATTAATACTTCATCCATGAGGCTTCCTATAAGGGAGTCCTAAGTTGATGAGACATCCTTTCAGATATGTTTTTTCATTTGCTTCTAATGGTTGACCTTGAAATCTCACCAGCTACTTTGTTACTTTCACCATGCAGGACTCCTGGACTTGGTGGATGAAAATCTCAAATCCCAAGCCATGGACCAACTAGCCTATGGTCACAAATTCTTAAAGCAGGCTTTCTTTTGTTCCTACTTAGTCCCAGGAAGAGACAGACCAGCTTTTTTGTCATTTCTGTAGCGGGAAGGAATTTTTCTCATCTTCTCATTCACGAACAAAACAGCCATAAGAAAGAAGTAGTTTTATATATTGGTCTCAGTGCCAATTCCTCACTTTTACCTAACCTAAATTTCAGGAGAGTGACCCCTGCCTTCTGCACCCCTGGCCCAATCTCTGTAACATAGCTCCAACACAGCTTAAGCAGTTACCAGAAAAATATGCCATTTACCTTTCATTTCTGAAACAAGAGGATTTCCCCTACTTTCTTTTTAAGCTTAAAATGCATTTAAAGGAATGTATGTCAGTACTAAGAAATTGCTTGTATGAATACTGCTGTTTTGACCATAACTGAGGGAGCCAGGTTGTAGGGTAATGAGGCCACTTCCTTTCAAAAAATTTTAACATGGCAGAAAAACTGCCATTAATAAACCAAAAAATAATTTTAAAAAAAAGAAGAATTTCCAGTTACCCAGAATTTCTAGGTAATTATTATAGGCACTAAAAGGCTGGGTTGTTTAATGGAAATTAACTCTCACTTCTCAAAAGCAGCAGCCAACTCACTTCTGCAATATTATTGTGAAAGGGAACAAAATCACTTTTCACTTTCAGGAAAAGAATGTAAGCCAATTTATATTGGTGCTTCAAGAGCTTTGTGAGATTCAGTTTGATAGATGTTTGTATGTGACCTCAGTACCTACTTTTGTTTTTACAGTTTTGAGGGTTGAACCCAGGGCTTCACATGCACTAGGCAAGTATACTACTATTGAGCTCTACCCCAGCCCAATGCATATTTTTAAGCTGAAAATAATAGTTCATCTAATTTGGAGTTACTTTTTCAAGCTACAACAGAGATCTTTATCATGGTTTGTCCTTAGGACTTCTATATTATATAGAGTTTGTGAGTGCACTTGTGTTTATGAGCATAGTTAAAAAGCAAAGCTTTGGCCTAGAGGTGTAGATCAGTAGTAGAGTGCTTGCCTAGCACACTTGAGGCCTTGGGTTTGGTCCCCACAAACCCCCCTATACAAATGAGTAATTCTTATAAGGGACATGGCGATTAAAGTCCCACAAAATATAAGAACCCAAAACAGCTTTTAGGTTTAAGTTAAACTATGTAAAAAGCAATAAATCAACAACTTTTCCATGTTGGTATAAGATGCAGTGATTTTATTTGAAATTATTTTCAAAATAGTCTCCTCATATCAAATTACCTCAGTTCCAGAATAGTATTCTATAAAAAGTAGCCAAGCCATACTTTGGACTATTTTAGTAATTCAACAACAACAACAACAAAAAATTAAACCTGAGTTATCCAGTCCAGAAATATATATAACCTGTCTCATTTTAAACAACCCAATGTTTATACATATAACTTTCATTCCCCTCATACTACAATGATCAGATTTGTCATTTTAAAAAAACCCTATATTTAAATAATCACAAAGAATTGTTTAATTTTGTATCAGGGAATGTCATGGAACTTGGAGAAGTTTCAATAGGTAAATAGCAATTGATTATATTGTACATTTGTCTTAGTTTACATTTTAACAAACATGCACTGTAATTACAACTTTGAGACAAAATTGTTCAGCAGCAAAAGACAGAATGAACTGTCTTGACTGGTGACAAGTCGCATTAACTAGAGCCTATGGACTAAGAGAGTTCATGAGTGGCTCTCACCTGGCCCATAATCTCCTGGAAACTGTATGCAATTTATTTACATGTATTTTTCTATGAAAATAATCCAAAATGCAGATGGATGATTCATGCTAAAAGGCTTGGATTTTATCCAGTAAAAAAA